>JAQZBX010037854.1:0-23629 GCA_029593785.1 Cabassous unicinctus | reverse complement strand
ATGGGGCATTTTTGGGACATTGGAATTGTTCTGAATGACATTGCAATGATGGATACAGGTCATTAGACCTTTTGTTAAAACCTATACAAATGTGCAGTGCAAAGTGTAAACTATAATGTAAACTACTGACCACAGTTAGTAGCAATGCTTCAGTATGTATTCATCAATTGTAACAAATGTACCACACTAATGAAAGATGCTGTTAAGGGGGGGAAGTGGGGGAGGGGGAGGGGTGGGGTATATGGGAATCCCCCTTTATTTTTGATGTATCATTTATGGACTCTGAAGCTTCTTTAAAAATAAAATTTTATATATTATGAATATCCACAGAAGTGTCACTCTTGGTAAAATCTGGAAATAACTGTCCACCAACGGCAAATTAGAACACTTTTTGATATTTATATACACTGGGAATTGCTAAACAGCAATAAAAAATAAAACTATTGATATATACATAATATGGATGAATTTCAAAAACATTGTGTTCAGTGAAAGAAGCCAGACACAAAAGAGAACATACTGGATGATTCCATTTGTATGAAGTTTCAAAAACAGGTAAACGTTAATTAATGGTGACATAAATCAGAATAGTGGTTACTTCAGGGTGGTAGGTTACAAACGGGGAAGGGACATGAGGGAACATATGGCATGCTGGAAATGCTCTATTACTTGTTCTGGGTGGGAGTGACATAGGTGTACACACATGTAAAAATGTACTGGGCTTATGCTTAAGGCAGCATACTTGAATACTTTAAGGTACGTATGTTATATCCCTATTTAAAAATCAAAAGAAAAACTTGGCTCACAAAGCTAAAGTAATTCACATGCAGAGACCTTTCCACTTACTGAGAAAGAGAAAATACTCTGTTCTACTGATATCTATAGAGCCTTTTTCTCCACAGGGCCTCTTAAAGTGTCCTAGTACAATTTTATGACTGTAAAACTTTGGCTCTTTCTCTCTTTAGAGTTACAAGTTTCTTGATTATTTGTTTATTCATACCTTCTTTCATTCACAAAATATATTGCATATTTCATCTTTATTTTGGAAAAATAAAGCAGGAAAGGAGAATAGTAAGTGCTGGGGACGGAAGTGAGATTCAGTTTTAAATAGGGAGGTGAGGAAAGGCCTCAATGAAAGGTACCATGCAAGCAGAGACCTGAAGGAGGTGAGAAATTCAGTCCTATGAATATCAAAGAGTATTTAAGGCCGGGCAAGAACTACTACCAAGACCCTGAGAGGAGGATGTGCCTGGTCCATGAAGGGAACAGCAAGGTTCTGAGGGCAGCCAGAGCAGGAAGAACAAGGAAGACAGCAGTAAGAGGTGACTTTGTGTAGCAGTTTGATATTGTTCATGAATTCCAAAAATAGATATTGGATTATGTTTGTGAACTGGTTTGTTCCTCTGGGCATATTAGATTATACTGGATTCAGAGGTTTCACTTTCATTTGATTAAATAATGATTGAGGCTTTGATTGGGCCATGTCAGTAGAACATGAAACCACACAGCAGAGAAGGGAGGTCAGAGTTCTGATCCTGGAGCCCAGGAAGTAAACACACCGAGAAGCAGATACATGAGGAAGGAAAGGAGGCTCAACTGGACACAGCAGAGGCCCCGGGAAGAGAGACGAGCCGTTCACCTGACAGTCTACAGCTCGCCTTGTGGAGAGAGCAGAGGAACTGAGCCCAGAGAGAAACGAGCCCCGGGAAGAGAGGAACCCAGGAAGCCTGAACCCTGGCAGACATCAGCAGCCATTTTGCTCCAACACGTGGCAAAAGACTTTGGTGAGGGAAGTAATTTACATTTTATAGCCTTGTGACTGTAAGCTTCTACCCCAAATAAATACCCTTTTTAAAAGCCAGCACATTTCTGGTACTTTGCATCAACACCCCTTTGGCTGACTAATACACTTCAGAAAGGCAGTAAGAGACCAGACCAAATCCAGCCTCAGGCCACTGAAACTGGCCCAGCTACTCCTGTGAGTGGGGAGGGAAGCCACAGGGCCCGAGAACGAGAGTGTTGGTCTAAATGGTGCTTTGGCAAGTGCTGACTGGTGTGCTGAAAAGAGACACAGGAGGGCAAGGGGCGGCAGGGAAACCAGTTAGGAAGCTACTGCAATGACACAGGTGGAAGGTGACGGTGGTTTGAAACAGGATGGGACAATCGATTCTGCAGGTACTGTGGCGGCAGAGCTGACTGCATTTGCTGATGGGTCCGATGCAGGGTTGAAAGGAGGAGGAGGTTTAAGGATGGCTGTGTGATTTTAGGTCTGAGCTACTTAAAGCATGGAGCAGTCTGGGCTACTCTGACATTTGTCAAAGAGTTAAGGAGAAATCAGCAAAGACGACTGGAAAGGCCTGGCCTGTGAGCAAAAAGCAGACCTGGAGAGAGCCCCAGAATCCAACTGAAGAAAGAGCTTTCGGGGGGACGGTCAACTGCATCGAATGCTGCCGACAGGTTAAAAGAAAAGGACTGAGGAATGATCTCTGGATTTGCACAACAGACCAGGAAAACTGGCTGGGGAAAAGGCATGGGGGCAGCTGCATGGAGCGCCTCCCTGAGAGGAGTATTCATGAGTCTGAAGCAGGACTGGGCAGCATGCTGCTGTTCTCAGCCCGCTGCCTTCAGCTGCAGATGCAAAGCTGTACTTCAGCAGGACTGGGGTTCTGCCAACGGAGTTTGACAAACAGAGCAGGGAGCACTGGGGCGAGGGTATGCGTCAGGCATGATTACGGCTGACCACAGAATTTAACCTGGCCACTGAGGGCAGGAGTGAAATGCTGACAGAGCTGTAGGAACGGGGGAACAGAAGGAATACTGGGGGTAGGTACCAAAGGACTTGGCTAAAGAGACAGAGCAGGAGCTTACGGGGGCTTTGCTTGAAACTGGGATTCAGGAAGAGTTTCAGCTATTATAATCTTAGGAAAGAGATCTTCCATGGGATTTGAGTGGACAGAGAAGAGGATCATTGAAGGTGAAGAACAGACAAACTAAGATGAGGGTTTTTAAAAGTTCACCTCAGCACATTTTTAAATCACTGAAAACTTATGACAGGAGTAAGGCAGTAGAGAATGACAAGTGTGTCAGCAGCTAGAACTTTCAAGTACTGAAGGAAAATGGTAGGAAAAGTCATTAAAGTGTTACACTGAGGTGAAAGTGATTTTTTCCTTGATACTCCCACTTCCCTTTCCCTAGAGGCATGATATATTCACACACACTTACAGACATATACACACACACACACCCCCAAGGGAATCAAATACTATTTTGTTTACTGTAAATTGTGTGATTTTACATAAATGGTACTATACTGTATTCTGCATAAATTTCTACAATTTGCTTTTTTCCCATGTAATAAAATAATGTCATTTCAAGATAAAACAACCACTTGCAATAAACAATTCGTAACAGGTGACTGTCTAATTCAAAAAGGAAAAATAATATCCTTAAAATGCATTTACCCTGAAGCTTTCTACTAAGTTCAAGTTTTTCCTGCTCAAGGCGCTTAATTCTTCTTTCATAAGCTTCAGTTGCTAAGTTGTTGTCGAGGGTCCTCTGAACACTGGCATCAAGATCCAGGGAGGCGGGGCCAGCTGTAACTCTTAAACAGCTCCGATCCGAGAGAGCACTGAGGAAGGAAAAACACATGGGCTCACACTGAAACAAAAAGCGTGAAGAAAAAACAACCTTTGAAATTGTTCAAGATATAAATTTGAATATCTAGTTATAGTTAGCCAGCTAGAATGACTGTAAAAAGCATTATTTGCAAAATCACCATAAACTAGTTACTAGAAGCATTTTTAAAACTGAAAACTTAAATCCCTCAACTTAACTTGATTTTTTTTTTAAATAACCACAAATAATAAAACCAAGTTTGCTGAATGGTTACTGGCAGTTTAAGACAATTTGAGAACCTAAGTGAAACAGTCAAAAGCACCAGCCATGGTCTTCTTTACCAGAATTTGAAATTGAAAAGCAAAGTGTTTTATTTTAATAAAATTTAATTAAAAATATTTGAGGTGCTGGATATACAGTAGTGAACAGATCTGACAAAGATGTCTGTCTGTACAGAGCTTATATTCTAGTGACAGAGACAGAAATAAGCAAGATAAACAGTAAAACATTCAGTACGTTAGGAAGTCTGAAATGCTGAAGAGAAACTATAAAGCAAGAAAGGTGGAAATACTTTAAACCACAGTTCGTGGTCTCATGATCTGTAACAAATGTTCCACCACGGTGTCATATGTTGGTGGAGGGGTGGTGTATGGGAATTCCACACATGTGCATGATTATTTTGTAAGTTCACAACTTCTCTAATAAAAGTACATTTTTTTAAAAAGTGGAAATGAAGCATTGCGTTGAAACTTCAGAAAAAGTGGTCAGTTTCAGTCACAGTTTCTGAAAAGAGAAAGCTGCCGTTGAGAAGGTAACTTCTGAGCAAAGCCCAGGAAGAGTAAGGGGGCCAGCCAAGGGAGGACCAGGAGCAAGTGTCTTCCGAGCAGCTGGAAGCCCAAACGCGTTGAGACGGGGGCCAGGCAGGGTCAGGGGCCGGCACGGTGGCCAGCGCAGCTGGAGCTGAGCGAGCAAAGGGAGGAGAAGGGAATAATCAGAAAGGCAGGAGCAGGCAGCCACGTAGTCTTGTGAGAGTGGGGGGGCCTTAGCAGAGGGGGGCAGGTTCTGACATGACTTCCAACAGGAGCACGAGGACAGGTTCAGGGAAGCACAGCAAGCAGCAGGCCGAGGGCGATCTTAAGCAGAAGGGGAGCACGGTCCTGGCTGGAGGCGCGCACTGGAGTCATCGGCCACTGCCTGAGAACCGCAAGTCCAAGGCTGGGGGGCTCCGGCACTCAGGAGCCAGGGAGCTCAGGAGTCTTTCAAGGAGTGGCCAGAAAGGCAAAGAGAAAGCCAGGTCCCCCTGGAGCTGAGAGAAGGAAGCATTTTAAGGGAGTGGCGTGAGAGCTGGATCAAGGAAGAGCAGGGCTGAGGAATACATGGTCACGAGATCCGCAACAAGGAGGTCAGTAGTGACAGCCATTGAAGCAGTTTATACCAAGTGTCCGAGGTGAAAACCTTAATGGAATAGATTCAAGACAGACTAGTATGAACAGTATGCATTCAGTAAAACCAACAATTTGAAGCAATTCTGCTACAATGTGAAGCGCAGAAATGGTCTGGTAGCAGGTAAACGTATCAGATGAAGGGATAAAGAGAAAGTTTGTATCTTGCATTAAGAAGGGAAAAATACAGTATGTTTGTAAGCTCATGGGCATGACTTGATGCAGATGAACCAGAAAGGGAAAAACCTATGGTGTGAAAGTGAGCAATGCCCTAGAGTAGGCAAGAACGGGCGGTGGGGTTTGGCCTTAGGAGCACAACTCGATCATTAAAAGGAGGAGGCATGGTTCCAGAGGTATGCTGGTGGTAAGTATGAAAGTTCTGCTGTTAGCTTCAATCCTCTCAGCAAAAGAGGAAGTGAGGCCATGAGCTCAGAGTGAGGACGACAGATTCCAGAGGAAAGTAGAGAGTATTAGTTATGTAGGACAGTGAAAGAGAATACACGAGGGTAACATACCATATTTGCCAGGGCACTTGAGGTTGGTAACCATGAATTTAAAGGGAGACCAGTAATAACGGTTGAATAGTTTTCCCTAATCACTGTCAACAGGAGTGGTAGGGAGAGAATTAGGTTTTAATAATGAATATTGATTTAGCACAAGTATAATCGAATGAAAGATGGTCAAGGGAATCCAAGTGGCATGCAAGGGAGTGGTCATGCTCATTCTCAGTGCAACTCCAGCTGGGTAAGGAGGAAAGAGAGGGTATGGATGCGGTGAGGGTCAGGGAAAAGATGGCAGGATTAGTGAGCTAAAAGTCCTGGTGCCTGACACCTAGAGAATGCTTATTCAGAACCACAGGGCTTGGCTAATTGCAACCCTATTACTAAGGTTTAGATTCGGAGCTCTGCATTCAGTCTTATTCTCTCCCCTCTAAAATGGGTTAAGATTCCTGTTTCTTCTATTCATTCTGTAATATCTAACTTTTTCCAGCAGCAGGATCTTTTTTTTTTTTTTAATTAATTTACTAGAGTCTCTTACACAATTTTAAACCCTCATTTTAATTTGATTTAAATTGTAAAAATTATTTTAACTTTTCAAACTTACCAGCTACTAGTGTATGTAAAACCAACAAAAGGCAAATGGTGGCCAGAAAATGCAGCATGTGTTGGTGGAGGCATTGTTTCCTGTAGGAGGTAAAAAAGATTACTATGAACCCCAGGCTGGACTAGAAATATCAACTGTGAATAGGAAATACATAAGCATTCAACTGAGAAACACCGCTAAGTTTGGTACAGAGGTTCAATGGTGTAAGATTTAGATAATGAATACTGCTACGAAAAAATTCTAATAAAATCAAATTAAAGACAGAACGTTGGACTGATATTGAGAGTATTATATATTTAATTTGAAATGACTTACAATTTCTGTTAACAGTAAATGTAATTCTTTTGAGATTCAGAGATTAAACCACGAGAAAAGTTCCCATCTGTCTTGAATATTGTATCAGTGAAAAGTGATATAAATTAATATAAAAATCCTTGGTACAAAATCAAAACTTTAGGAAATAAAATGAGAGAATAGAAATGAAAGTGAAAATTAAGGCTAAGAAATAGGCTAAAAACCTGAGAACTTTCTTGAGAGCCACATGGCTGCTGACCCTTGTCTTCCTGTGTTGGGTGCTACTGAGGGGAAAAGCGAGGCCAGCATTGATCCACCCCCCACCCCTTTATAGGGGACTTAATCTTCCTACCTGGATACCCACAGGATTCTTCATTATTGCAAAACTCCAATAACTATGTATATTTTGGATTTCATTCTCCAGAGTTAATTATTCCTGAGATATGATGGACCCATTGAATGTGGTGATTAAAATTTTCTTTATTTTCTGGAGTAATATCTTGATTAGCTCTACAAGTAATTTTTCTGTTTCCTTATTTCAGTTCTCTTCTACAAAGGTACTCATTATCTGTATATTAGAATTTCTATGACAGTATTTTGTCTCCTATTTTCTTTCAGATCTAGTTTAACTGTTAATTTCCATTCATCTTGCTTGGTTTTCACTATTTTGTCCCCCATGCTCTTGATTATGTTTTCAGCAATGTCTATTCTCATTTGGATTTCATTTTGGGATTTTTTTTCCTTCTGTTCTGACCTCTACTAACTCATGTTTCATCCTTCCTTTTTTATCTTGCTATATTTTTCATGAGATTTTATGTCTTTGCATTGTGCTCTTGTTTTACATAGACAAACACTTCATTTTTAGACACAATTTTTATCACCTTCAAGGAAACTATTTATGATGCATGTTCTTCATCTCCTCTTTCTTTCTTGTTTTTCTTGTATATTTGTATTGATATTGTATTGGTTCCTCTTTTATTATGACTAATTTTTACTGGCATGAGGGTCTCGTAGATCTGCTTTGCAGGTATGTTCAAAGGAGGGACAAGCACTGTGCCCCTCATTAATAGGAATTCCCTTTTTGACACTGGTTGTTTGAGTTCTTTTACCTTTCACGTCTCTCCAGGTAAGGTTGTCTCCTATTCCTTGATTCACACAGCAAACTGATTTCTATGAATGTGGCTTGTCTATGATTTTTCATTTAGCCTTGCCTTCTTAAATACCCAATATTTTTTCCAAATAGGTTCCAGGGAATTGTGTACCAACAGTCCATCACCTCTTCATTCCAAAAGTGGGATTATTGTTTTTACCTCTCATGTGTGCCACTTACCGTGAAGAACTGTATTCTGGGAAGTCAAAAACATTAAAATATCTGCTCATGAAACTTCTAATATTCAGTGGTTGATGTTCACTGTTTTTATCAGTTCTTCTTCATATATTATGATACTAAAAGAAGTTTTGTTTTTCTCTTTGTTTTTCTCCTAGTAACTTCCTAGGAGTGGTTTTCAAGAGAAGGGAAAAGCACCATCTTTAATGTACTATTGTAGAAACAGATGTTTTCATTTATATAAACTAGCTATGAAGCCTTTTCTTAAACACTAACACAAGTTTCTTCCATCAATGTGAAAGTTTACTTATATGTTTAGACATTGGTAACTATGAATTATATTGACACATTCATAATTATTTTTCTTTAAATGAAACACTACTTCAAATTCTTGACACACAAATCCTTATCTGTGATTCCTTTGCCTCAGATTGCAATGGTTTTCCTATTAATTGCTGAAGCAGTCTTTTCCATTGCTTACTTATTGAAATCTAGGTAAAGCCAGTGTATTTTTCCCTGAGTTCAGCTGTAAGCTACGAGGCATGTAACAGGGCTTGACTCCTCTTGCGCTGCTCCATTTGCCCAGCCTCTTGGGGCTTTGTTCTTAAGCAGTCTTCTAGTCAGTCCTCTATCTTACACAGCAAGATCAACCATGGTGCTTCCTTTTCTTGTATCTGTGTCTCTCTCTCAACTCCTTTTTTATCAGACCAGCAAGAAGGCAAAGACTCCACGTGAATTACGCCCCACTGATGTAGCTCGATCAAAAGCCCAAAAGCAATCTTACCAAGTAATCTAAGCAAAGGCCTCTCAACCTAATGCAATGCAATCAAATGGCATCACATTAACAGGAACAGATTAGTTTAAAACATAATCTCTCTCTTTTTCGGAATCATAAAATATTCTCAAACTGTCACAGAAGCCATTTGGTTCTGGGCATTTTCTTTGTCGTGAGGTTTTAATTACTGATTCGATCTCTTTACTAGTAATTGGTTTGTTGAGATCTTCTATCTCTTCTTGACTCAATGTAGGTAGTTTGTTTCTAAGAATTTGTCAATTTCACCTACATATTATTAATTGTTAATACATTAACAATTGTATTAGCATACAATTGTTCATAGCATCACCTCTCAATAATCTCTCTGTGCTTCCCCTGCTGTACATAGCTGCTAGTCTTTTTCCTTCTCTCTAGTATATTTGTATTTATATTTGATAAAAAGTCTTATATATGCAATGTCATCCATATTCGTGTTTTACATGAGGTTTTTACTATCTTACACAGTCCCATGTTACAGTTTTTAGCTTTCATTCTAGTAATATACATGACCTTAGACTTTCCCTTTCAACTACTGTCATACTCATACATAGCACTGCTAGTTATAAACACCATAATTTGCTTTAACCATTTCTATTCATTTCTAAATATTTACAAACAACACATTTACCAATTCTGCACAGACTAACCCTCAGCTTTCCATTCTCTACCCTCCTTTTATTTTCTGGTCACTTATAGTCCTTTTTATTTCAGCGTGGTTGGTAGTAATGCCATACTTATCACTCTTGATTTTCATTACTTGTATAGCCTTTCTTCTTTTGTCATAAAAGATTTTTTGATTATATTGATCTTTTCCAAGAACCAACTTTTGATTTTGTAGATTCCATATTTTTGTTTGTTTGTTTTCTATTTCATTTATGTTCACGCTAATCAGTTATTTTCTTCCTTCTGCTTGCTTTGATTTTAGTTTGCTCTTCTATTTCTAGTTCTTCCAGTTGAGTATAAGACTCTGATTTGAAGTCCTTCTGCTTTTTCCATGAAAGCACTTAGTGCTATACATCTTCCTCTCAGCGCTGCCTTCACAGCATCTAGCAAGTTTTGGTATGTTGAGTTTTCATTTTCATTTGCCTGAAAATATTTCCTAATTCCACTTTCATTTCCTTTATAACCCACTGGTTGTTTAAGAGAATGCTGTTTATTTTCCACTTATTTGTTGGTTTTCCCATTCTTCCTCTGTTATTGATTTCCACCTTCATTCCACTGTGGTCAGAGAATATATCTTTTAATTTATTAGAGACTTGTTTTGTAACCCAACACATGGTCAATCCTTGAGAATGATCTATGTGCACTCAAGAAGAATGTGTATTCTGTTTTCGTTGAGTGCAGTGTTCTATGTATGCCTCTTAGGTTTTGAAGTAGTCTGCCAAAGGGGTGCTGATACAAAGTACCAGAAATCTGTTGGCTTTTATAAAAGATATTTATTTGGGGTAAAAGCTTACAGTTTCAAGGCCATGAAAAGTCTAACTCAAGGCACCATAAGATGTGATTTCTTAGGCAAGTCAGCTGCCACATGTTGAAGCAAGATGGCGGGCGATCTCTGTGTGGTCTCTGCCTTCCCCTCCAGGCTGTACCTTCTCCTGGAGCTCAGCTGAGCACAACCAAGCATAGGGCTTGTCTCTTATTAGGCCTCTTCTCTCAGGCTTGGCTGCTCCACTTTCTTCCCAATTTCTTCTCTTGAATGCAGCTGCAAGTTATCAGGCAAATTACTCATCTCGCCCCTGAATCTAATACAATCAAAGGGTTATCACGCCCAGAGGAACAGACCAGTTTACAAACAATCAGTATCTCTTTTTGGAACTCATAAATAATATCAAACTGCCATACCATATGACCTCACAATGTCACTTCTAGGTATATACCCTAAAGAACTGAAAGCAGGGACTCAGATATTTGCACATTGATGTTCATGACAACGTTATTCACATCTTCCAAAAGATGGAAGCAACTAAGTGTCCACCAACTAATGAATGGATAAATGAAATGTGGTGTATGCATACTGTTTTATTTTCCTAGGTTGCTTAAAGCAGCTACCACAAACAATGGGAATTTATTTATTACAGTAACTCTGAATTTTTATTTTTTTCCCTCTGAGGTTTATTGTTGCTATTTTTTTTCCTTTTTTTAAAGTAACTTGCCTGCTCTTAATCTGCAAAATCTTTCTACCCCATGTTGTGATGCCACTGATGATTCTCAGTTATTACTCTGCTCCCCTCCCCAATGGCTCCCTCGTCCGTTTACTTGTTGTTTTTGCTCACTGTCTGCACTCATTGTCTGCTCGTTGATTTTTTTTCTTGATGTCTACTTGTTGTTTTTGTTTGTCTTCTTTAGGAGGCACTGGGAAACAAACCCAGGGCCTCCCATGTGGGACTGGGGGTGCTCACCTACTTGAGCCACATCCGCTCCCCAATTTTTATTTTTTATTTTCAAATTATTCTTCTAATTTTTTAACTTGGCTTCTTAAAGGTCATCTTTGTCTGTATAGCTTAGTAGTCAGCTAATTTTCAGTCAGAGGTTGTGCTCAAACACTTCAGGGTCTAAGGCCCTTTGCCAATACACTGGAGTGTGGGATGAGGAGCACTTTCAAATTTCAGGCCTGTTTCAACTCCATCCCATATTTTACTTCCTGCGAGGCCTTCCCAGGACTTCTGCTCACATATGCAAAGTCTCTCCATCATCGTCCTAGCCTTCTTGCATCCCTCCTGCCCTAGTGTGCAACTTCTGGTCTGTCAGGGATGTGTGGGGGATTTATCTTGACTAAGTACCTCTTAGCCAAGAATGACTATGTATATATATCTCCATTAATTCTCTTAATTTACTGATTTATGATAGACTAAGCATTGGAAGCACAGCAAAATACTTATAAACCATACAATTATTTAATAAACATATGAAAAAGAAATAGAGATAAGGAACTTTTTCAATCTGCCATACTTACAGAATTCTTTAAACAATCATCATCCACATCAAAATTCGATGTATCTGTTGGGCTACTAACTTCTGGAATATAAGGGGCTTCACAGTTTCTAATATTATCCCAATCAATGCCAGTGAAAAATGGGTGTTTTTTAAAGTCTTCTATTCCGTTTTGCCCAAGGCGATGTTCTCTGCTACAAATGAGCCTTCGAATAAGATCCTTAGCGTTTTCAGACACATCGGTCACTTGGGTTGGAAACTGAAATCTCTCCTAAACAGAAAATAGAAATAAAATAAAAATGAGTATTTAATTTACTAAGTAGATTGATTAATGTACCTATTTTCTTTAAGATTATACATTTAAAATATATATATATAGTGAGTGTATATTGATACAAAGTATTGTTACTAAATGAGATACAGGGATGAATGAGAAAAGATCATTTTCCTAAAAGAACTTTCAATTTCATACATGACTAAGTCATACATGTATTGCAGTATATAATACAAACAAGAATAAATGAAACGTTAAAATATCTTAAGCTGTAACTGGAATGAAGGGGAGTAATTAAAACAAGTGGGATTTGACTCAAAATGTCAATAGAGTGTAGATGAATATTGTTCACATAATTTAAAATACTAATAACTGATGATAATAGTTAACATTTTTGATAATTTAATATGTACCTGGTACTACTGAAAGTGCTTTATTTGTTTTAATTCATTTAATTCTCAGAACAGTCCTCTAAGGTGATTACTATTACCCTAATTTTATAGAAAAAGAAACAAAGGTACTGTAAATTCAAGTAATTTGCAAAGGTCACACAACTAGTATGTGGTAGAACTGGGATTTGAACTGAATCTGCTAGACTCTAGAATCTAGATTCTTAACTATAATATTATACTACAGTGATCTCGTTCTAAAATGCTATACATGATATTTGTAACTTTTCAGCTCTTCTCTCTCTTTCAATCTTACATAACTATTTAGAGCACTATCTTTGTAGCCAGGTAGAAAAGCATTTAAAATACTCTATAAAATTAATTTATATATGTGAAGCACCTAACCATAACTGCATCACCAGAAAACAAATGAGAAAGAGTAGATTACATTCCCTTTATGGGATATTCCTATTCATATTGCATTTTTACAGTTACAATCTTCTGAGACCATTAAAAAAAAACAAACAAACAAACAAAAAAAAACCCTTACCTATTCTGTTTTTGGATAATCTATTTTTACTTACTTGGTACCAAATGGATTAAAGTTTTATTTAATTAATCTTTCCTGATGTTCATTTTGATTATTTCCAAGGTTTCCTAATCATAAAGAATATTGGAATAGGTATCTTTGCCCAAATACCTCTATTTTGCTGAAAATTTCCTAAGGGTAGATTCCTAGAACTGAAGTTGCTCCATCAAAAGATCTAGCCACTATAAAGGCTTTTGATGGATCTTTGTAAAATTCTTGATAGAAAGTTTACACCAAATTATATTCTATTAGCAATGTCTAAGAATGTCCACCTTACTGCTTTATTTTCAGCACCACATACAATTTTCCTTTTCACCTTTGCCAATTTGAAAGAAACATAAAGGGTATCTCATTCTTATTTTAATTTGTATTTCACTTACAATTACTAAGGTTGAGAATTTTTCATATGCATTACTATAAGTAATGTATCTATAAATGTCTTCTTATGACTTTTGTCTATTATTCTACTGGAGAGACCAATTTCCCAGTTTTTAGCATCTCTGATAAAATGCACGAGAAAGCTAGAATTATTTTTATGTAATAATTTATGGATTTTGATTATTCATATCAGTAAAGTCCCCTACTAGCATAGCAATGTGAATGCTCATTGTTTTTAGGAAAATAGTTTCTCTTTTTATATCATAACATTTTAAATTTATATTTATTATCACATAAATTTGAAAAAAAAGTACAACATACTAACTTTGTGATTCATGATTTTTCCATATGTCTCCACCAGAGATTCTGCATAAAATGGTGTTTCTCCATAAAGCATTTCATACATACAGACCCCCAGAGACCACCAGTCACACTCAGGTCCATATCTGCCTTTTCCATCCTCCATGGCTTGAAGGATTTCAGGAGAGATATAATCTGGGGTTCCAACAGCCACTGATGACTGGACCTGAAGAAGTTCATATTTTTAATAACGCAGTCCAATATATTAGAAACAAAATCATAATTTTAAAAATAAAAAATAATTACACTTAGACATACAACAGACACTTAAAACAACTATACCAATGACATTATCTTAATTTAGCCCCCTTTGTACATAAGTTAAATTTTACATAATCACCACATTAACAGTTTTCCACATTTTATATTACCATAGAACCTTTATCATAACAGTCAGTTAATTGCATATATTTGGGGGGAAAATCTGATGTGAATGACCACAGCCATTAACAGACTGAATATTTGTTTTAGAACATTCTGATTATTGATGTTTATCTGTCCATTCTATAGTACAGAAAAATGCTAGATAAAACAATGATCATTCTTATAAATGTGTAAATGTGCTTTTAAGAAAAGAGAAATTTTTAGAAGCCAGTAATCAAGAAAGGTTAAGAACCAGGGTGATAATTGATAAAGCACTAGAGCTGGGTCCAAGTAGGGAACTGTTGGTCTCCATTTTCCAGGTGCTGGTATTTTCACACACTCATAGGGGCAAAAGGGAAGACCTCGGGCTTACATGAGACAGGAGGCCAGAACCCAGAGACTATCCCACATATACCCTACCTAAAGGATATAGTGTAAATAAAAAGGTGAATTATAAAAGTCTGCCACCCAGCAGAGAAAAATAATGAAACATTTTGTCTATACTGACTTGTGACTGATGTGTGGGGAAAAAAAAAGTCACTCCCCTAGCCAGTCATAACTTTAGGTCACTTAGTCCACAGTTTGAGATTTAATTTATATTGATCCTGAGGTACAAAATTTCTTAAAGCAAATAATTGGCATAAATATCAGTACCCAGGTTAGCAGCCTCTAAGGGGCATGAAAAAATAGATTCAAAACTACTCTGGAAGACACACACTCAAACTAGGGCCCACAAGATCCTTACACATAAAGTCCCACTAAAGATACGCTCACAATCCAATAATACAAACTAACTGAGAAGCAAGAGTCAGGAAAAGTATAAATTAGATCCTTAACAATTATTAGATATACTCTAAGAAAGAACTATGATTAAAATAACCAAAGACATAAACAAATCAAAAATATAAGAAAAGAAAGATTAACAAAAATAAAATAGATGCCTTAGAAATGAAAAAACTCATTGAAGTAAAAAAAAAATGACAGTGAATAACAGAAGAGCAGATTAGGAACATTTGAAGAGAATAATAAATCTGAAGAAAAACTGAAGAACCTAGTCACACCGTCTCCAGAATGGAGAGATAAAGAGATGGAAATAGAGAAGCAAGGTCAAGAAACATGGATGCGAGAATGAGCAGGTTCAACGTAGGTGTAAAACAAGACAAGCAGGGACACGGAAGAATAGAGGAAAGCAGTATTCACAGAGAAAGGGTTTAAAATCTGTTGAGAATGATGTAAGATGAATCCTTGGATACAGGTAGGGTATTAAGTTCTAAAAAGAAGAAATAAAACCAGATCCATTCTGAAACACACTGTAATTAAAATGCAGAGCACCAAAGGTAAAGAGATCCGAAAAACATTAAGGAATAGAGATTGTTTTCCAAGAAATGGCAATTTGACTGACAGCTAAATTAACAGCAACAAGAGAAGCCAGAAGAAAATGGGATTGTATCTTCATACAAAATAATTGTCTATATAATACTTTCTGCCTAACTACACTATCTTGAAGGAATGAGTATTAGAAATCATTTACAGACAAAAACTGAGAGAACTATCACTTATGGATTCATTCAGATGAACTTCTAAAGGATGTACTTCAGAAAATAAGAAATGTAACCCAGATCGAAGAATATGCTACTAGCAGCAAATATGATCAAAGATATTAGTAAACTCTCACATACATCTCAGTGGTCATCAGTTGGATAAAATAATCACAATGATGACAATAATGGTAAAGATGATAATGAGAACTACTAGTAAATTGGGGGTATAAAAATAAGTTGGAACAAAAATACTAGATAAAAGTAACATGTTAGCTGATGGGAGTAACTAAGAGTAAAGTTTCTAAGTTTATATTGTTTTGATTGAGAACATGGTAGAGAAACATTATCTCGAAGCTATAGGTAAACTATGAATGTTAAAATTTTATAACAATTAAATTAAGATATTTGAAATAGAATGTGTAACTTCCAAAAAAAAACAAAGAAAAAGAGCAAAATAAACTAAGCTTGATCAAGCCAATACAAGGCAATAAAGAAGGAAAAAAATATACAAGCAAGCCTGCAAACAAATAAGCAAAACCTACACTTAAGTAGCACAAAATAGTAGAAATACAAAATTTATAAATGGAATAAATTTACCTATTAAAAGACAGTATTGTCACACTGGATAACAAACAAAACCAAAATATGCGAATAAACAAAACCAAAATTCACCAACTGTCTGTTTAAAAGGGATGCCACCTAAAACATACAGGCAAAGAAAAGTTGAAGTAAAGGGATGGAAAAGATATACCAGGCATATATTTTAAAAATAAATTTAAGACAACTTTAGTAATGTCAGTCAAAACAGACTATATGGCCAAAATCATTATTAAGGTATTTTTAAATTCATGAACATATTAATTTTAAAAATGTGGGATAAATAGAAATTCTGAAAAATATGTACCCAATAACATAGCTGTGCAAACATTAACAGACTACAAGGAAAAATCAATAAATCCACCATCATAATAGGGATTTTTTAAAAATGTGTTTGTAAATAAGAGAACAGAGACAAAACTGGTTAGAATATAAAAATGTGAACAAGAAAAGTAACAAGCTTAATCTTCGGACATATATAAAACTTGCACTCAAAAGTTAGAAAAAATGTATTCTTTTCAAATAAGCATGGAACACTCATAAAAATTCACCAGTTACAGAGTCATGAAGCAAATCTCACCAAATGCCAAAACGCTGATATCTAGTAGACCCATTCACCAGTAAAATAAAACTATAGAAATAACTAACTAAAATTATTAATAAGTAAATAGCACAACATGGAAATAAAGAAGCACATCTCTAATTGATGGTCCACAAAAAAAAATCTGATGTTGGAAAATATTTAGAATTGAACAATAGTAAAATACTACATATTAAAATTTATGAGTGAAAAGAGAAGCACAAATAAACAATATCAGGAATGAAAAGGGAGACAAAACTATACATGTAATAGATATTTTAAAACTAGGAAGACAGTAGTCTGAACAACTTTATCCAATACACTTGAACACTCAGAGAATATAGACAATTTCATAGAAAAAATATAACTTAGCAAAACTGACTCAGGAAGAAATAGAAAACCAAAGAGACCCATAACCATTAAAAATTTTGACTGTATAGTATAAAATCTACCCACAAAACAGATTAAAGGAAAAGAAAAACAACAAAAAACAACCCTAACATCATCTCAATGGTTACAGAAAAAAATCATTTAATTCCAACAACAACCATAACAACAAAATCTTGACAAATCAGAAATAAAATGAAATTTTCTTAATATGATAACAGATATATACCTAAAACTAGCAACAAATTCCTACTTAATTTGAAACTATAGAAACAACATTATTAGAGACAGGAACAAGGCAAAGACTTCCTATCACCATTTGGTATTAAAGCACATAACTGCACAGTAAGAGAAAAATAAATAATAGTATATATAAGGATTAAAAAGGAATTAACACAACAATTTTTTAAAAATTATATGATTGTCTTTATGGAAAATCTGGGAGAATCCACAGAAAAATGGTATAAACTAAAAAAAATTTAGCAAGGTTGCTAGATTTAAGATGAACATATAAAATCAACTGTGTTCCTAAAGAACATCTACAAGTTATTAAACTGCAACTTTAAACAAGTTATTTATTAGAGCCATAAATTCAAAATGGTATCCAAAAACAAATTTTAAAAATAAAGGCAATGGCCTTATAGTGAAAATTATTAAACTTTCTTAACTTTCTTATAAAACATAACTTAAATCAATAGAGAAAGACACCCTATTCATGGATGGGAAGATTCCATTTGGTAGGCATAAATATTCCCCTTTCAATCTCTAAATTAAATGAACGTCAAGAAGCTTCTGTGTGTGAAGATGTGTTGTGTGTGTTTATGTATGTATGCTATGTATATAAACCAATAAGATAATCCTATCAATATGGAAAAAAGAAAAGGCCAAGAACTGCCAGGGCAATTTCAGAAAAAGACAAACAATTTTAGAGGGATATCCCCCATGATAAATTTACCTTCGTATAAAGATATAGTGATGAAAGTGGTATGGTTTTGATTCAAATACAAAAGTCAAAAAGCAAGCTGAAACTTGAATTGGAAATCAACAGAATTTGGGGATTTCCTAAATTCAAGACACCTGCCCAGATAATAAATAATGACTCCCACAAAGTCACAGAATCATGACATTTCAGAACACAGAGAATCAAAAGAACATCCTAAAAGCTTCCAGAGAACAGGGGAGAAATTTATAATAGAAGGATTGAAAATAAGAATAGCATTGGATGCCTCAAAGGCAATACTACGTTAGAGGACAATGAAATGCCTTCTAAATTCTAAGAGAAAAATAATTTCAAATCTAGAATATTATGTCCAAACAAATGATCAATCAAGTATGAAGGTAGAAATGAAGGTATTTTTCAGTCATGCAAGATTATGAAATATTTACTTCCAATTGACTCTTTCTCAAAAAGCTACCAATAAATGAAGAGAAAGGCAGATATGGGATTGAGGAAACGGGATCCATCACTAGAGGGATGGGAAGTAAATGCGCAATAGGTTTTTTGGGGGGGAATATGGAAAGTTTTAGAAACGGAAAGTGGTAAGGGTACTATAACATTGTGAATATGATTAGTCCCACTGAACAGTATGCTTTGAAGTGGCTGAGATGGGAAAGTTCATGTTGTGTATATATATACCCATAATTTTAAAAAAAGAAAGAACAGCCTAATAGACCATGACAAATGAAATACATAATCCTGGATGGGATCTAATAAGGGAGGAAGAAAAGGCTGAAATAGCTATTATTGGGACATATGGAAAAATCAGCATATGAACTATAAACTTTAATCAATGTTAAATTTCTTGAAACTGATAACTGCATTTAAGGTGGTTATCATAAGTGAATATCCTTGTTCTCAGGAAATGTACATGTCAGTATTAAATGTTCAAGGAGCATTATGAATACAATCTATACTCAAGTATTCAGAAAATGGAATGATAAATCGAGAGATGGATTGGCAAATAGAATGATCTAGCAAATGTGGGCAAAATATTGAAATTGGTAGATCTGGATATTGGGGAGATAGGAGTGTACCGGAGTTCTGTGCATGGAATTTGTCTTATTTTTATAAGTGCTATTTGAGTTTGAAAATAGCTTAAAATAAAATGTTTAAAAAAAGAATGAAATGGACATTCTGAAATGGACATTCTGAACTGAAAACTACAATAATTAAAATGAAAGTCACTGGAGGAGATTAACAGTGATTTGGAGAGAAGAGACAGTGAACTAAGGACAGAGGAATAGAAATTATCCAATTGGAAGAAAAGAGAATAAAAGATTGACACATAAAAAAATAGAAAAAATAAGTACTAAAAAAAAGAAAAGAATAAAGGCTCATATATTTAGAGTCATAGAAGAAGACAAGAACAGGAAAAAATTTGTAGAAACTAATAGGCCAAACTTCACAGATGTGAACACACAGTTCTAAAAACCCCAGTGTAACCCAAGAATGGTGACTATAAAGAAAAGCACACTAGGTTATATCATAATTTAATTCTTGAAAATTAAATTTAAGGGGGAAAAAAAGTAAAACAGCCAGAAAAAAAAGAAAAGACACTGCATACAGGGGGAAAATACATGGTAAGTCTCATATGGCCTTGCACAGCACATATACACCCCAACCTTTGGGGGTACCCCCTATGGACTTTAGGCCATCTCTCTGTCAGGCCCCTCCTCTCTAACGATAAGCCCTTGCAGATTCGAGCTGCCTCAGCTGGCCCAAATTCTGGTGTCTTCCTCCTCAGCATCATACTCCGCTCTAACTCCAACTTTCTGCACCTCAGTCAAGAAACTGTACCAAACCTGGGCAAGTGTGAGTCATACCTCATGAACTCATTTCTCTCAGGGATCACAGGCTTGTACTGCTGTTGTCCACTGCCTGAAAACAGCTGTCTCAAATACTGTGTCCAGTTTTATAGTTGCTGGGCTATAGTGGGAGGGCTAATTTGGTAGCAATTACTCCCTCTATCATGGCCAGAGGCAGAAGTTACATAATCCTTTTTTAAAAAATTATGATATTGGATAAATTTTCATAAGTGAACTTACTGCTACAAAGTAATATAACATTTTCAGGGCTTTAAAAATGCATCATACTAAACTGCTCTCCAAAAAAGTTTCTGCCAATTAAACTAACATATATTCAGATCCCTGCGATGTAACCTGGAAATTGAGGTACAAAACACACACACAACACACACGCACACACAAAAAGGAAAAAAATGTGGGCATATATACTTTTATGTGCATTAAGGGGCCTAGGGTTAGCAGAAGTCAAGCAAATAGGGACACTGAACTCAATCAATCTAAAGGACCTCCTGAGAAAAGGATGCATTTGAACACTGTTCCTCAGAACAACTAGACAGCTAGGAAAGAAAGGTAAAAGATATAAAAAAGTGAAGAAGGAATTGTTATTTTCTTTTTCCTTGTGAGATTTATTTTCTTGCTTCTCTAGAAACTTAAAAATATCTTAAGTACAAGAATCATCAGATATTAGCTAAGGAAGAAGCAAAAAAGGGAAGTAAGAAAGAGGTGTGCTGTATCAATCATAAGACTTAAAACGAGCAGCTGAAAATGGCATATGACTTTATAGACAAGCCTCATTATGAATAAGTATTCCTAAATTCCTTTGTTTCAGTAGGAGGGGGAGCATAGACAGACAAATGGATAGATTTCTAAAACAGATATGGAAGACAAGTAGCAAAGGAAATGTCTGTGGATAAAATAATTTAAGATTTTCCTTTATTTACCGTTCCATCTTCCATCAGTTTCAGACATGATCCAAAATCAGCTAATCGAATATGTCCATTCATATCCATTAATATATTGTCAGGTTTAATGTCCCTGTAAAAAAAAATACATTCCATATTTAGTTGGGAGAAATAAACACAATTATTTACTAGGTTACTAGGTAAGATAACCTTTTCGTATGAAAATCTCATACGAAATTTTAAAATTAACATATTAAGAACATCTATTTGACTATTTTTGGGGCTCAAATTCTGACTTCAATATTAAAACTTACTTAAACACAAGCAATTTCAGCATTCTTCAGATGAAAAGTGTTTTAGAAATTTTCAGATTAATCTTACCATCCTTCCTGTAAATTTACACAGGTTTCAATGAGTATGGGAGGCCTATGTTATGCATACAAAAAAGAGTCACAAAAGATACTAACCTCTAGTCCCTGAAATTGGACAGGGATAAAATATATTTCCTGGACTTTGAATAGAACTGCAGATAGTCAAATTCTCAAGTACTAGAGGTGATGAGGACACTAAGGAATTGCTTCATAAAGCTGATTTTGGAAAACAACTGTAACAACTGCCCAATACATGATCTATACTATATAAAGCTTTCACTATTTCTAGATGATAAGTCTCTGAGAAAATGATGGTTTGTAATATATCCAAATCTAAGTAATAATAAAAAAAAACCACACCACTTTTTGCATTTGTTTTTGCAAGAATCTGTGGTATTTGAACCAAGACCCACTACACCTTCCTCTTGCCTCTTAGCTCAGTTAAACAGAAAATCTACTCCAGACTGATGCAGCCAAGAACACAAGCTCTGTCTCCTCCCAGCTCCCACTTGGAGAGCTGTCTTCCGGTGTGTGTGTTGGGGGGTTGCCGACATGACACAGACCAAAGTCAGCATTTTTCATCCTGTTCCAGGGTGGTACAGGCATAAGGATAGATTTAGAAATCAATGGAACAGAATTAAGATGCCAGAAATAAACCCATGTGTTTACGGGCAACTGATTTTCCATGAGAGTGCCAAAACTTTTCAGTATGGAAAGAACAGTCTTCAATAAATCGTGCTGGGACTACTAGATAGCCACATGCAAAAGAATAAAATTAGACCCTTACCTTACACTATATGCAAAACTTAACTCAAAATGGATTAAAGATCTAAACTTAAGAGTCTAAACTATAGAATTCTTAGAAGGAATGTGGTAAATATTTATGACCTCAGATTTAGCAATGGATTTTTTTTGTAAGAGGTACCGGGATTGAACCCAGGACCTCATACATGAGAAGTAGGAACTCAACCACTGAGATACATGTACTCCCCAATAAAAGTTGTTTTTTTTTCATTTGTTTGTTTTGTTTTTAGGAGGTACCAGGGGGAATCAAACCTGGGACCTCATAATGGGAAGAAGGTGCTCAACCACTAAAGCTGTATCTGCTCCCCGAAGGTTTTTTTAATGGGGGAGGTACTGGGGCCAGGGCTTGAACCCAGGACCTCGTATGTGGGAAGCCAGCACTCAACCACTGAGCTAAACTGGCTCCCCTAAGATTCTTAGATATGACACCAAAAACATAAGCAACAAAAGAGAAAAAAGAGATAAATTGGACTTCTTCAAAATTAAAAAATGTTCACGGTTCAGAGCACACTATAAAGAAAGTGAAAAGACAACCCACAGAATGGTAGAAAATATTTACAGATCATATATCTGATCAGGGACTTGTATCTAGAATATATAAAAATGCTTACAACTCAGGAAAAAAAAAGACAATGCTTACAATTCAATAATAGAAACCCAATTAAAAAATGAGCAAAGAATTTGAGTAGACATTTCTCCAAAAAAGACACACAAATGGCCAATAAAAGCACATGAAAAGATGCTCGACATTATTGTCATCAGGAAAATGCAAATCAAAACTACAATGAGGTACCACATCACACCCACTTAGGATGGCTAGAATCAAAAGGTCACATAAAAAGTGTAACGAAAATGTGGAGAAAATGGAAGACTCATATACTACTGGTGGGAATGTAAAATGGTACAATCACTTTGGAAAACAGCCTGGCAGGTCTTCAAATGGTTATATATTCATATACTTACACATATTCTATTACCATATAACCCGGCAAATCCACTCCCAAGAGAAATGAAAACAGATGTTCACACAAAAACATATATGCAAATGTTCATAGCAGCATTTCTTACCAACATTATTCATCATAGACCATCATAACTCAAATGTCCAACTGATGAATAAATAAAATATATTTATGCAATGTAATATTATTTGGTCATAAAGAAGAATTAAGTACTGATGCAAATTATAACATTTATAAACCTTGAGAACATTATGCAAGTGAAGGACAATAGTCACAAAAGACCATATATTGGATGATTCCACTTATATAAAATGTACAGAATTGGCAACCCTACAGAGTCAGAAAGTAGATTAATGGTTGCTTAGGGTTAGGGGAGCCAGAGGGGAGGGGAGGTGATAGGTAAAGGGTACAGGGTTTCTTTTTGAAGTGATGAAAATATTCTTAAATTGACTATGCACATATCTGTGAATTTACTAAAAACCAGTGAATTGTACACTTTAAGTGAATTGTATGATATGCTAATTATATCTCAATAAAGCTAATAAAAGATTATTCATAATTCAGTCTCACAGCAATTTTTAATGAAGATCCACTAAATGCCATTGACAACTTAAAAAAAAAGTTGGAAATAATTCTTTCCTCTTAAGGGTAAAAAAAAAAAAGCTTGGGAAAAAATCTTGTGAAGTAATAATGCATCAATGATTACTATTTATGTTAAATATCAAGACTAATATTCAGTGCTATTATGAGTACAGCTAATAAAGGAAAGTTCATGAAATTATTATTTTTTTTTTTTTTAA
>JAQZBX010037853.1:5280-23738 GCA_029593785.1 Cabassous unicinctus | reverse complement strand
AGGGAATGGTTTCTTAGACTTAATACCAAAAGCAGGAGCAACAAAAGAAAAAATAGATAAATGCAACATCATCAAAATTAAAATTTTTTGTGCATCAAAGGACTTCATCAGAAAGTTAAAAGACAGCCTATTCAATGGGAGACTATTTGGAAACCACATATCTGATAAGGATTTTTTTTTTTCATTTTAAAAACAATTTTAACCATAACCTATGTTTCAGCCTCATCTCACTGGCATTTCTCTTTAGTTCACTCCAGTCAGACTCCTAGTTTTCAATCCTTTCCACATGCCAACATCTCCCTCATATCAAAGCCCTTGAACATGCTGGTTTCTCTTCCTAAAAGACTCTGCTCACCATGTGCCAAAGCTAGTTCCTTATCATTCCCAGGTCTTAGCTTAAATATAACCACCTAAAAGAAGTGGTTAAAGCTGACATTCTCCTCCACCACAACCCCACCACAACCCCAGCAACCTTGTTGTGTATTCAAGCAGGTCAACACATTTTTTTTTTTTTTTTTTTTTGGTCCTTTCCTCTCTTGGGTTGTGTTTCTGCAACTAACTCTCTCACTAGAATGAAAGCCCTAGGAGGGCAGGAACTCTGGCCCTTTTGTTTACCACTATATCTCAATAACTAGTATAGTATCTGACTTATAATCAAATATAAGACCACTAGATCCAGTTCAGTCCAAGTCTGTTTCACGTGGTTTCCAAAGCTCAAGGTCTCCATGCCATAACTTAACAAAGAGATATGGACCAGAGTGTCTGGTCTGCTGATAGCTCAGTTTGTGTCAAGGTAAGCAGGAATGGGTTGATGCTATTTCAGAAATTCCACAGTGTTTAAGGGAATAAATCATCCTGCCTCCTTGGAGAGACTTTAGACCTCATGCGAGTCACATGGACTCTCAGACATTAGGGTGATTACTGCTAAACCTGTAGCTATAGTGGTTTGTCAGTCATATTCACTTAAAATTAGACATAATGACTTGTCACTGATTTTGATAGTATTTCACTGAAAAGTCAGTCTGAATATAGAGATTTCTTTCATTAAGATTAGAAGGACTGTAGGTTTCTATGCAATCTATTCGTCTATAATTTGTAACTAAGTAAAATGGCATTCCTCAATTTAAGATAGAAAGAAACCACTTAAAATGTTTATTACGATATATATCTATGTATTCCAAAGCCTCACCTCCAGAGTTTCTGATTCTGAAATCAGGATTGTGCATTTTAAAAGCCATCCCAGATTACTCTGAAGCAGTAGGTCTGTGGACCATTCTTCAGGAAACAGAAGCACATTTCAGTTCTATTTGGAGATGCCTGGTCTCTTATAATGACGATTTGCATGTTATTTATCAGTTTTCCTTGAATGATTTCATAGAATTTTAATATTTTAGAGAAAGCATGAAACTTAGAGAGTTTTTCATTTGTTACATGTGTAGAGAGACTAAGACTTTTAAAAAGATCAAGTCATCAATGAAATTAGATCGGCTGAGCATCCAAGTTTCCTAGCCTTGCCTGAGTTCTTTATTTTAAGCCATATATAAAAACAATGATATTTTCAGCTTTCAAGTTTTATCCTGTTGAAAATGGAATAAAAATACATAAATGTATGTACATATTATTTTCAGACATGAAATTTACATATATTATAATATTAATATGGATTATACAGGAATTTGACCATGACTATTATATACCAAATATAGTCTAGACTGAGGTAAATCCTACATAAGAAAATTTACTAATGTCAAAAAGAACTTTTTATAAAATGACTCTTTAACACTAAGTCTGAGGACAATGTTAATGTGAGGTGCTGGCATATATATTAATATAAGTTATTACTGAATGTAAGTCATGTGATGCTTCAATGAAAATTTCCCATTGAAAAAAATCAATGTTAATAACTGGAACTTGAGAGCAGTAATGGGCTTTGCTATGTTTTCCTGGCTTAGGTTGTGTTCTTGTAATATGCTGAGAAGAAGAATTGATGACCTGTGAGCTATGGTCACTTCCTGATCTCACTTGAACCTTTGGACTTTAGTTTTAAAGGATGATCAGAGCAGGTACTTTATAATGGAGAAGTTGAGGAAAAGGTGTGCCACCCAGGAAGCCTGTTGGCCATAGCCCAACTCTCAAAGAAGCACTTCAGTGAGGAAGTTTCTTGCAAAGAGAAGTACTTGCAAAGATGCTTTGTTCCAGAGAGGAACTTTCTTTAAAGAAGCTATGATAAATAACAACAACAACTAAAAACTAGAAATTAATACTGGAAGTTAAACTTGTGCCATCATCTGTAGATCACAATGGAATAACATGTCTGAAGGCATTACTTATCTGGATGTAGAAATACTTTGTTGAAGAACAAATTCTATACATACATACATACTATACCAAGGCTGGGGATGAAGAAAATATCTAGAACATCCATGAGAGACGTGGAACTAATAAAGGAGAGCAGAAGAGTTTTAGAGACTGGCTGTAAATATAACCCAGAAATGGTTTTTAATATTTTACTAGTAGGGGGTCTGACACCAGGAAGCTTCATTTGCTTTTTTAAAAATAGAAATTGTAGGTTTACAAATATATCATGCATAAAATACAGACTTCCCATATAATACTACTCTATTATTAACACCTTGCATGATTGTGGTACATTTGTTACCAATCCATGAAAGAACATTTCTGTAATTCTATTATTGACTACAGCACACAATTTACAATGTTTTTTAATTTTTTGTTCTTGTATATATGACCTAAAAATTTTCTCTTTTAACCACATTCAAATATATAATTCAGTGCTGTTAATTACATTCTCAATGTTGTGCTACTATCACCATTATCCATTACCAAAACTTTACAGCCAATGAAATAGAAACTCTACAATTTAAGCATTAACACACCATTCCCTACTACTGCCCTGTCCTTGATAACCTATATTTTAGATTCTGACTCTATTTTAGTGTGCTTATTATTTTGGATCAGTGAGCTCATACAATATTTGTCTTTTTGTGTGTGGCTTATTTCACTCATCATGATTTCTTCAAGATTCATCCATGTTGTCACATGTATCAGAACTTCCTATCTTTTTATGACTGAATAATATTCCATTGTATGTATATATCACATTTTATTTATCAATTCATCAGTTGATTGATATTTAGGTTGCTTCTGTCTCTGGCCAATTGTGAATAAAGCCCTTTTGAATATATGTCTAGAAGTGGGATAGTTGGGTCATCAGATAATGCTATACTTTCTGAGGAAATGACAAACTGTCTTTCACAGCAGCTGCATGATTTTACATTCCCACCACCAACGAATGAGTATTCCTATTTCCTCACATTATCTCCAACACTTGTAATTTTCCATTTTTTTAAAAAAAATAGTAGCCATTCTAGTGGGTGTGAATCGGTTTTGTTTTACATTGTCCCATTAGCTAAAGATGTTAAGCATCTTTTCATGTGCTGTTTGGCCATTTGTATATCTTCTTTGAAGAAATGTCTATTCAAGTCTTTTGCCCATTGTAAAATGGGTTGTTTCTGTTTTTGCTGAATTTTAGGATTTCTTTATGTATTCTGGATATTAAACCCTTACTGGATATATGGCTTCCAAGTATTTTCTCCCATTGTGTAGTTTGTCTTTTTACTTTCGTGATAAAAAAAATCCTTTAATGCATGAAACTTTTTAATTTTGTTGAAGTCCCATTTATCTATGTTTTTTTTCTTTTGTTGCTTGTGATTTGGGTGTAAAGTCTAAGAAACCATTGTCTAACAGAAGGTCCTGAAGGTGCTTCCCTACATTTTCTTCTTTTAGGAATTTTAGCTCCTTTGTTCTTATATTTAGGTCTTTGATTCATTTTGAGTTGATTTTTGCATATGATGTGAGATAAGAGTTCCCCTTAATACTTTTGCATATAAATATCAAGGTCTCCCACTATCATTTGTTGAAGAGACTACTCTTTCCCATAAAGTGGTCTTAGAAGCCTAGTGAAAAATCAGTTGGCTATAGATGCCAGGGCATCCTTCTGAGCTCTCAATTCAATTTCATTGTCTAAATATCTTTCCTTTTGTGAATATGGTGCTGTTTTCACTACGGTAGCTTTGTAATAAATTTTACAGTCAGGAAGTTTGAACCTTTTAACCTTTCAAATAAATTTAATGGCTGACTTTTCCAAAAAAGACTGTTAGAATTTGGGGATAGCGTTGAATCTGTGTATCATTTTGGATAGAATTTACATCAAACAAATTTTAGTCATCTAATTTGTGAGCATAGAATGCCCTTCCATTTATTTAGCTCTTCTTTGATTTCTTTTAGCAAAGTTTTATAATTTTCCATGCATAAAGCCTTTATGTCCTTGAATAAAGCTTAAAGAAGCGTTAGATTACATAAATGATACATTGAAAATATCATTTATGATACATTGAAAATATAGGGGGATTCCCATTACCCTATCCTCTCCCCTTCCCCACTTTTCCCCATTAACAACATCTTTCATTAGTGTGGTACATTACTTAAAACTGATGAACACATATGGAAGCATCGTTGCTAACCATGGCCAAAAGTTTACATTATAGTTTACACTTTGCACCACACATTTTTGTGGCTTTTGAGAGGGAGAGGGAAGAATAGATATAACACGGGACTTTTTTGGGACATTGGAATTGTTCTCAATGACATTGCAATGACGGATACAGGCCATTATACATTTTGTCAAAATCCTTTTTTAAAAAAAGTCATATCATTTTTTCCCTCTCTTTTCCTTTATTACAGCCTCCTTTTCTATATAGCTGATCTTTTATGGTGTATCTGACTGATCCCTTTCTCATTTCCACTTCTGCATATTTTTAAAATACTTTCTTTGTAGTTACCCTGGGGTTTATTTTACATAGCCTAAGTCTGTAACCTATTACTTTGAAAAGATACGGTAGCCATTGGGCAGTTTGATGTAATTATGAATTCCAAAAATAGATATTAGATCATGCTTATAAACTGGTCTGCTAATCTGGGCATGATTACGTTATGATTAGGGTGTTAACTGGGCCATGTCAGTAGGGCGTTGAGCCCCACCCCTTGGTGGATGGGGAATAAAATATAAAAGGTATGGCAAAGAACAGTCTTGAAGCAGTTTTGATGTTGGAGTCTTGAGCTGGAGCCCCGGGAAGTAAGAGAGCTTGGTCATGAGGAAGGAAAGGTGGCCCCGGGGTAGAGATGAGCCATTCGCCTGAGAGTTCACCGCTGGCCTTGTGGAGAGAAGCAAAGCCTAGAGAGCCTCATAGTCTACAGCTGACCTTGTAGAGGAAACAGGAGCTAAGCCCGAGAGAGAAACGCAGCCCAGGGAAGAGAGGAACCCAAGAAGCCTGAACGCTGGCAAACGTTGGCAGCTGTCTTGCTCCAACATGTGGCAATGGACTTTGGTGAGGGAAGAAACTTATGTTTTATGGCCTGGTAACTGTGGACTTCTACCCTAAATAAATACCCTTTATAAAGATCAACCAATTTCTGGTATTTTGCATCTGCACCCCTTTGGCAACAGCATACATGTTCTCTGCTCCCATATCCCTCCATTTCCCCTCTGTATGTTGTTTTTGTCCCAAATTACCTTTTTATATTTCATGTGTTTGCTTTCAGGAAATATGACTAGTTCTTATTGAATTGTATTCCAACTTTTACAGGAATTAAAGAGTAAAGTCATATATTGAGGATACAGTATTATTGGGTTTTGCATTTATCCATTTAGTTACCTTGACTGAAGATCTCTACTTCTTCCCTTGTCTCAAGCCACGCTCTACTGTCTTTTCCTTTCAAGTTGAAGGAATCCCTTTAGCATTTCTTGTAGGGCAGGTCTTTTATTGAGGAACTCTATCTGTGAATGTGTTAAAGTCGCCCTCATTTTTGAAGAACATTTTTGTCAGATAAAGGATTTTTTGGCTGGAAGATTTTTTTCTTTCAGTACTTTAAATATATCATACCCCTGCCTTTTCACCTCCATAGTTTCTGATAAGAAATCAGCATTTATTTTTATTTATTTATTCTTAGATGCTTGGTCCAGCCTGTACTGAAGCTTTAAAGTAGTCCGTGTTTAATTGTTCAAATTTTCTCAGGTCTTCTGCACCTGTTTCTTACGCTGATATATGGTGCCATTTTTCACTTTGCCCTTTTATGTGTAATCGTTTAATTTCCAGGGGAAATTTTTCTTTTCTCTCTTCCTTCTCTGGGAATGCTGATCTATTCTGTTTGCTTTTGTGCAGAGTTTTCTGCCCAGTTTCTCTGATTTGTTTAACTTTTCTCCCTGACTCAGTGCCCTCTTTTCATTAAGGTTTTCAGACCAGGGACCCATCCTGCCTTACAGTAGTTCAGTTTTCCTTATTTCCCCCATGTGATTCTTTTGCCTCTGGTAAATTCCCATACCAGGGAACCAACTGGGGTCAAGTTCAAAAAGGCCCACATTTTCGTTTAGGTGCTACAGCAATCAGAGATTGAGTTGGGTGTGTGCTCATCTTTCCAACAGCTCTTCCATGGTCTCTTTTGTTTCTGGGTGGCCCATTTTATGCATGAGCTTGTCAACTGCTTGGGTACCACCTTGGTTCTCCATTGTCTTGGGTCCCTGTGCCTGGATATGTGTGGGGTTCTAGCTTGCTGTTGGGAGTGGCTCTGCGGTCTGCATCCACTGCAGGAGGTCCCCAGGCTGTGCTGCCTCTGTGGGACTCTAAAGCACGGCTGGACCAAGTAAGGAGGAGGGATCCCAACTAGGAGGTCTAGGTTGCAGATCTCCAAACATTTTTGGTATTTTTTTAAAAAGTTTTCTTTGATTTAGCATTTGTGGAGTCTTTCTTCAGTCTTTATAATCCTCCAGAGTTCCAAACAAGTGGGATTCATCCTTTTCTTTGTTGTTTCTGAGGGGAGACTTTTCCAGGGATGTCTTCAATTGCCACATTGATGACGCCACTCTGCAGCTTCTGTTTGCTCTTATGTTGGGATTTCTACAGCTACTTAATTCAGGACTGTGCTCCCCAGTGGGGAACCTCTGGATGTAAAGTGTCCTTGAGACCAAGTGGTCTCACAGTGTGTACCACAGGGCATAGCAACCTCCTAGATAAGCTGTGGAGCTTCAGGACTCTGTCTCATAGCACTGTTTCCTCCAAAGTCCATGTGTAACCAGCCCATGTTTGTTGGTTATAGGAAAAATACGCAGTGCATTTTTAGGGTCTGTTTTGTTTTTGTTGACATTCTACATTTGAAAGATGGATATGAACAGTTTTGAATCATTGTTTCCTTACTTCTTCATTACTAATCTGGTGTTCCTAGCTTTACTTCTCTGCTCATTGTATATTAAATCTATTTTAAGGGCAGAGAGGCCCACCTATCCATCTTTTAGGATATCCATCTTGTAAGACTTATTCTAGTCTTTAAAGAGTAACGGGTCAAGTATATAAAATAGATGTTTCTTACTGAGGTTTTATTCTGAAGTGCTTGCAAGCAGTGTTCCCAAAAAAGATGAGAGAAGTCCACGTTTGTCTTTATGGTAAATGTTACTTTATTCTGTTTCATCTAGCATAATTCCTGCTACTTATGTTGTTTTATTTCTTTCTGATGAAAAGAAAAAAAAAAACAGATTGGTTTTATCCGCTATGAGCACATTTATTGATTGATCTCAATGTTTCACAGAATGTTATGCTTTTTATAATAGGGACAGCATATAGATAATACATCACAGTAACTTGGCATTTATGAAATATTAGTTTTCCATAAACATCAACTTGGAAGGGCTTCATTTTCTTTTGATTATAAGAACAATTTGAAAGCCATCTGTTCCTTAACATTTCACTAAAATACATAGTGGACCTTGTGGGTTTTTTTGATCAAAGCCCTTCCCAAAATGTGTTTCAGTTTTACAAAGGATAGCGAAAAATATGCCATTGAAAATTACAACTGTGTAGGTTAGCAGAAGTTAAGGAAATATGACAGAAATATAAAAGTTTCAAAAAGAACTCATTAGACTTGAATCTTTGGGCTGTTCATATGCCATCTGGGCCCTGAGCCTCAGTGGAGTTGCAATATCTACTCTCCAGTTCATTGGACTCACCCAGGATAACTAATGAAGTGAGGATTGAAAACCACATATCAAGGAAACGAGAGCGCCTACAACTGCAAGCAAGAGAGTCTCATTCATCGGCTGTATGGGATCAAAGCCCCCTCCCAATTAGAGGTGGAGTGGACATCACCATCCCAGAGGCCTCAGGATTGGGAAATGAACTATGGAATAGAGTGGACTTACTGGTATTCTACAATAGACTTATTGTGATTCTAGCAATGGAAGAAATTACAGCATTAATGTGGAGGCAGTGGCCACTGGGGGTTCTGGGGGCAGGAGAGGGAAAGACAGGTGTAATGTGGGGTTTTTTTTTGGGATATGGGAGTCGTTCTGAATGGCATTGCAATGACAGATATGGGCCATTATATATCTTCCCATAGCCCGCAGAATTGTGTGGGAGAGAGAGTAAACTACAATGTGAACTATGGTCCATGCTCAATAGCAATGCCCCAGGATGCATTTATCAATTGCAATGAAAGTGCCACAGTAATGAAGGATGCTGCTTATGTGGGAGCGGGGCATATGGGAATCCCTATATTTTTTGTGTAACATTTGAGTAATCTAAGTATCCTTAAAAAAAAATTAAATATATATATATATTAAAAAAAAAAAACTCATCAGAGTGTGATGTAAATTTTGGGAATTTTGATAATGTTGATATTACGTAAAAATGTTACACAGTGAGTAGGAGGTAACAAAGATTAAAAATCAGTTGGTAGCAACGCTTCAATACGTTTTCATCAATTGTAACAAATGTACCACACTAATGTAAAATGTTGTTAATGTAGGAAAGTGTGGGATGGGGAGGGGTTGGAGCAGATGGGAATCCCTTATATTTTTTATGTAATCTAAAGCTTCTTTAAAATTAAAAAAAAAAACAACTTAAAAAAAATCAGTGGTTAAAATTTATATCTGTATCTATATGTGTGTGTATATATCTCTTAGGGTTGGGATCATGTTCCTATCAACTACATAACACTAGGGTCAGTCCTTGGCAACAACATTCTACCCTCTTTCCTATCCCCTAAACAAATAGTCAGACATTACCATTGTTCTTTTGTAATATCACTCATCTTTTTCTTCAGTGTAAATTTATTTCAAATACTAATATGTGTTGGGGGGCAGGAGTGATATTTATCCTAGTCACCCCAAGTTACTCTAAGTAGGATTGATGCTTTTAGGAATTAACTGTAACAGTTAAATTACTTGCCTTATATTTTAATTATTTTCAATTTGAAAATGTTTATAGTATTTGTGATCAAATATGTGAGGTTCTATTTGTAAGAGGTCTCTTTTTCCTTTCCCTGACATCCTTTTTGATAGATTACCAGTCTGCAGTTAGGATATTTAGGACTAAATTCCAGCTTAGTGATTAGTTGTTGGGAGCGAAGGCCCTGAAGTCATCCTGCTGTGTCTCAAACCACAGCAGTGCCATCTACTAATCACCTGACTTGGGGATTTTGTGACTTCTGTAAGCCTCCATTACTTCAGCTGTGAAACGGTGATGTTGAAAGTGACCAGTTCATAGGACTGCTGAGAGAACTAACCTAGACAAGGAAGATAAGCCATTTAGCACAGTAAAACAACCTAGATTAAAATAATTTTTCAAGAATATATGTTAGTATTAAGTCTACCATCATCACCATCACTGTCATCATCCTTGTGTTACACATGATCTTGGAAATAGCATTGCAACCCTCTCACGTGTTTGCTCATTTAAAATGAATAGGTTACTTTGGATTGTCCTTTAAGATCCCCTTCAGCTTTGATACTATGAATTTGAATTTGAAATGAACTAATGCAAAATGAGTAATTAAATCCATCATTTTCTTGATGTGGGAGAAAGAAACTTTCAGGTACTTAATTTATTGTCCACATTTAATGGAATTATATTCAATGAAATTATGATTATGTAGCATTTTGAATAAGGTATTCATTCTTGATATCATTCAATTTACTTTCCTCAACTCCATGAATTGCCAACTGTGGAAAAATTAAGATTTGGGACTCACTTTCTCTGCTTTAAAATTCTTCCTGATAACTATTTGAATTGTATTACTGGATTTTCCTAACTTTGGCTGTGAAGCTGTTTATCATTCTTATTCATTATTATATTGTATTACATATTTATGCATCTACAAAAATTATAGTTTATTTTACATGCTTACATTTATAATTACAGTATTGAAAATATAATTCTAGAACTTGCTATTTTTGTTTAACACTTGTCTTTGAGATTTATCCACCCCCCCCGCCCTTTTTTACAAGTAGCTCAAGTTTGTTCATTTTAGCTACTACATATCATTCAATTGTATGAATAGATAATATCCCTTAGGTGGACATTTAAGAATTCTCATTTTTCAATATGAAAAATAACAGCAAAATCAACATTCAAGTACATTTCATCTTGTGCATAAGTTGAGAATTCCTTTGGGTTACATACCTGGAATTGGAATTGCTAATGTCTTGTGATTCCTAAAATTAATTTTACTCTCAATTTTAAGTGACCCACAAGATTAGTTTTGTGTATATGATGAATCTCTTTATTCAGTTAGTTACTTTTATAGTTAGGATACCATTTATCTCAAAACTAGAGAATATATTTTATGAGATACTTATGCTAAACCTAACATATGATGAAAAGACATTTTTGTATATATGCATTGAGATGACATGGTGTTTTAAGGCCACCCAAGTATAAATAACAATTTATACATGGTATCCATGCACAATTTTTGACTATACTCCAGTTAGGCATTTTAAGTACTTCTTAAACCTTTGTGGATCGAATGGCTTATTTTGCCAATGATATTGAAAAACATCATTCAGATGAACGTTCACAATATGAGGTTAAAGATGCATTCTCATATTCTCATATGAATAATAATGAAAATCCCAAAGGAAAGTACAATATTCAATGTATCTACTTGTAAGCATATAAATTTGTAAATATACAGTACGGATTAGATATGTGATTTGAGCCATAGTATATTTCTTTAAGGTAATAAATATTTTTCTCATACCCACCTCACCCAATATGCAGAGTTTAAAATGCGATGGCCGGAACACAAGGAAGTGTCATTAGAAATATGTGGACATGGACTCCAGGACTGTTAATTATGACTGTGTTTCTTTGGAGTAAGCAGGTGAATGGGCAAGGCCAAGGTAGGTGCAAGCATTTTCTTATCATCTGAGAGCCATATGCGAGGATTCACTTTGTTGAGATTATGTGGGTCTTTGGTTTGATGTTTTAAGAGCTCTGTGGTACTTTTTCACAACATTTTTGTTAAAGCACACTATAATGCTTCTGATCAGTTAATTGAACTACAATTAGGTGCAACTTGATATGTTCAAATTGAAACCATCTCTCTGAAGTTGGCTTTACTCTGTTGTAATAGAGGTTATATGAATGTTTGTGTGTGGGTGTGCTTTTACAACAGCATATTGCTTAAAGGTTTTATATTTTTGAGGGGTAGCTTTTGGGTCACCATTTCATTAGTGATTTTGATATGTTTTAAAATTTGAAATTTGAAGAACCTTTTCCTTAAAGTGTGATATTCTTCAGAAATTAAGTGAAAAATTTGAAGTTCTTCATTGCTTTGCCAAGTATATTTGGAGGAAATTAATGATAGAGTGGAGCTGCTAGGTTGTTGTGTACTTAAATATACTTACAGTAGAAAAATGTTATCGATTTTCTGATAAGTTTCTTTAGTATACAGTGGTTTATGTTAAGCTAGTGTCCATGAACTGTATTTTGCTAAGAATTGCAGTATTTTTGGAGGTTTCTTATATGTTCGGATACAAATTGTAATTTAATGTTTTATAAAATATAAATAAGTCCTAATTTCCATGGATTTTTTTTTATATTGGAGAAAGTTTGTTTTGACATTTTCTTTGCCTTTGTTAAGGCTTGAGATGAAATTTGTGGAAAGGAAAAGCATAGGGACAGGTACATTATTTTAAATGAAATTGCAAGTGTATACTGGTTTTACATAATTGTGATGGAGTTGAGTTTCTGCTAATCCTTTGGTTACCAAAATATCCAATCAATATTGTGTAGACTTAGAAAAGTTTTTTAAAACTTTTTGAAGAGGTTTATCAAAAAGAATATTGCTTGTTAGCCATATGTAATTTTGCCCAATTAATTTTTGAAATAGGAAGATATTTTTCAAAACTAAAAATGCATGTATCTCTTTCTGTGAATAGCATATATACATATGTGCACATAATCAATTTTAAGAATGAAATAAGCTTTAATTTTAAAATTTCTTTCACGTATTTACATCAACATCTAGCTGAATTCTGATTTTCCTTCCTTTTGTGATAAAATAATGTAAGAAAAACTTTATTAAATGTAAATAGTAGTTTTTCCACCACTGGTATAAAACAAGAATTTCTAGGCAGCAGCTACATTGCATTTCTGTTGGCTAAGCAAGTTGTTTATTCCTCTGGCAATGTGTCACATCACTAAAATGCAGTATGACAACTGTTTTCCTACAATAGTGATCCAACAGGACATGTAGTATTACACGGAATTGCCAAAACCCTTTTGTGGTCATCATTTCCAGGCACTATAACTCATTTTAGATGGATAATAGGTTATCGGATATTTAAACTATTTGAGGAAAAAATAAGTATCTTCTCTCTCAATTATGCAAGCCCTTGGTTTTTCCCTCAATATTGATTGCTAGGATCTTCTTTCCTTTGATAGTGATCATAATTTGAAAAAAAAAACAACATGCACTGAAATCAATTCCAAGCTTAGCTATAGTGAAGCTTCTAATGGTAAATTCAAGTTAAGTGATTTATTTTCTTTTTAAAAGAATAAATTAAAATAGACAATGTTGCAAAGGACAAAACAACTTAATAGAAAACAAAATGGAATGCTTTACAATTATGGTTAAGGGGATTTTGCTTTAATAATGTAATTAAAACATTACATTATTAGGTGTCTTTTTTAAGTAAGAATCTCATAGTTGTTAATACTGATGAGAACTGGTAAGAAAATAATATATTAAAATGTTTTTTTCTCTATATTAAATTTACAACTTTGTCTTAAACTTTGGTTATTAGGGTATTCAAAGTCCAAGATTGTGATTAAGTATCAATGGAGTGTGACTTTTGTAGCAAATGGGCATGCAAAAAAACAATAAAATTATATCTTTGCAAAATTTAAATTTCATAGAGAAAATAGTAAAGCTAAGTTGCATTTTCTATGTAAGCTATCCATATTCATGAGTCAATTATATTTTAACCATTTGTAAGTCATTTGGAAATCTGGATATTCTTGCCCATAGAAATGATGCAAGACAGAAACCTATTTAAATCCAGAATGTATACAAAGTGAAATATTCAATATTATTTCAATTATGTGCAATTACCCTTTATAATAAATGTGATATAAGAGATGCACTCTGAATTCTAAGAAGAACATCGGCCAATTATCTCCTTGAGGGCAATATGAAAAAAAAAAAAAAAGAGGGAAGGGATTTGGAGAGCGGATTGGAAGGTGCCTCTTGTAGATTTTTAAAATATGCCAAGAGAAGCATCTGCTTAAGGACATCAGTTCCCCATACTACTGATTTATGAAATGATAAATACTTTTCCTGAGAGTAGCATTCCCCAGACTTGGACTCTGCCCTTTTAAATGCTGCTTAGATGGTTTGCAAATGAAAAAAACTGCTAATATGTGTAAATGAAGCCAATCTTTAAGGTAAAGTAGAATGTATGTGATTATTCAGAGTATATACCTGCCATGCAAATAAAAACAAATAGTGTAAACATATGGATTTATATTGCCTTTAAGGGAACTATCATAAGATAGTTGTATAGATACACATTTCCAAATAAGACATTAGATATTGACTTGGAGGTAATCTAGCTAAAAGTGACCTGACATCTAATCAGTAAAGATGCACTTCATAGCACAAAAGGCTAAACCACGGGAATGTTGGCCGCGTGAGAGAGGCATAGGAAGAGGCATGAGAGGGCCCAACTGATTTACAGGATTCTGTGGAGTGCAGGAGGCAGTTGTATTCAGAATTGAGAAAATATTTCCAAACTCAAGCATCCCATTTTTTGGCCCCAAAATGTGTTTAAATGAGTTGTGTATTTAGATAAAAATTAAGAAAAAAATCAGTTGCCCAAATGAGGGCAGTATGAAGCAGTTTGGGATTAAGACAAATGCTTACAAAAAATAAGGACAATGATTTTGACCTTAAAAAAAAACAAACAAACCACTCATAAATATAATTAAGTAATTCTTAAACATTTCTGCCCTAATATCTTTAACAAAGGTAAATGTGTGCTATTTTATTCTGGCACATCATAAAAATGGAATATGTCAGATGTCCTCTTGTTTCCAAAAGGGAATTTCAAGCAGCAACACTGATGCTAGATGCTAGAGAGTTTGAATATTTGAAGAAGCAAGTAGACATCACCCGTGTAGCAAACGTAAATTATGGGAACAATTCAAATTAATTTATTTTATGTTTTCATGTGCAGAATTCGGGGTCTTATACTAAGCATTCAAAAAATAAAATGTGATAATGTCTTGACTTCACTTTCATGATCACTATAATGAAATGATTTTTCATTTAAGGGACAAAATTTTGGAATAGCAAATCATTTTGTTATCCCACGTAGCAAGTTCAAGTATACTACTTCAGAATCATCATATGTAGTTACAGTATGTGAATTACATGTGTTTTCTGTTTCTTTTCTTAGTCCAGGTTCTCTATAAGGAATCAAAGAAAAGCTATTCAAGGATAAATAGATGGATATAGGGGGATGTATGAATGAATGAAAAGATACATAGATAATAAATTAATGGATTGATCTATAGATAGATAGGGATACATAGATAGAGAAAGAACTCTCTTTTTCTTTCTCTGGCCATCTTTCCCCAGTGTGTGACAAAGGTATTATTTTTCTTATATTTCTTATTTTATCTTTCAAGAAATTTAAGTGGCTTTGTAATTCTATCAATAAAGGAAGATAGAATCCAACTTTGAATTGAAGGTTTAGAGCTACAACTTTTCAATTAAAATATCTCAGATTATATGATGTATGAATTTTAATATTTTAGGATCACTACTGTTGGGAAAGAAGTACCTTAATGGTCACCCTTAATACCACCGAGAGTTTGTTTTTCAAGGATGTTTGGTAAATATTTTTCAAGGCTGTTTGGTAAATTATTTTCATCTTATAATTGGATATTGTTTTAAGTGAGCTGAGCTCAGATAGCTGTCAGTGAATAGAGAATGATGGTTATTTGCCTGTCTCAAGATCCATGACTCTTAAAATATCATCAAGCTAAGTAGGCGATATTGAACTCTGCTATATAACACAAGTTTTAATGTTTCTAGCATTCTTTAATCAAATGTAAATAATTTCTCATGGTGCAAGATAAAAGAATGGGTGTGTACATATATAAGGCAGAATTTAATTTAGTCTACGACAGGATTATGCTATTTAGGTCCAGTTTAGTTTTGATTCAAACTTCTTAAAATCATAAATGCAAATGTCTAATACTTAAAAACCCCTTAGATTTCCCCTTCCTTCCCATGACTCTTAAAATTCTAACAGTAATTCCCAACAGCTTCTTCCTACAAAATAAGTCAGTCATTCCTAGAGATTATATACAGTACACCATTTCCCTGGCTTGAAAGGTGCACATTTTATGGTAATTGGGGAAAGTAGCAAATTGAGAATGCAAGTGTATTTATTTAAAGACAGTAACGTTTTCTTATAACTTGTCTTCAAAAGTTGAATCCTGGAGAAAACCGTATGTGTAGCTTCAGCATGCATTTCATATTCTTTCCAGATGTTTAAAGTCTGTATTCCTAAAACCAATCAGCCCAAATCCTTTTTGTTCTAACTGTATGCAAATGTGTGAAGTAATGGAGCTATAGGCCACACATATTTAATAGTGAAGATTCACTTTGTAGTGTTCTTTTAAAAAGATAGTTTTTCTGCAGAAAGGCCGAAAAGTCATCGTATAGTATTTTGTTTTAGTGTCTTAAACTGTCTTCTGATCATCAAAGACATTGCCATGTGGAAAAAAAATTAATAAATTAATAAAGTATTCCATTTTTAGGTGAAAGAACATGTAATTTTTCTTATTTTCATGGAAATTGCATTATATTTCCCAATATTTAAGTGGTGCTCATTCATAATACTCTTGAAAAGTAATCTTAGCATGCAATGTAATAAAATGTTGTAACTTTATTTAATCTATTCTTTAACGTATATCTCACTTTAATGAAGAATCTCTTACCCTCTGGAAAATCAAATTAATTTATGAAGAAACTATTTTAAACACCATTCCATGAATTCATGTATTTTTATTGAGCTATAATATTCTTTTTTCATATATTTAGAGACTATCTGGACACTTGGTTTAGAATTAAAATTTCATTTGGAGATTTTTATTGCATTTGGAATTTGTTACAGAATTTGAATTGAAAAATAGGTATTTTTCAAAAACAGCATATCCCTATTAACATTCAACTGTGTTGATTAAAAACTGCTGCTCCTTGACTCAAATCTTATTTGGGAAATGTACAGCTATCCTTATTTACCGTCTAGTCACTATCTTCTATGCCGCACCCTAGCCTCATCTCTCGTTGACACATACAGAAAGAAAAAGGAGTCAAATTTGGAATGAAGAGTAATAAATAGCTTGAGACATAGACAGAGGAATAGAAATAAGTGATATAAACAAGAAAAAAGGGAGAAGTGACAAAAGCAGGTATGAGAAATACATAAGTTAATGTATTCTAACATAATAAAAATAATTTAAATTCTTAAAAATTAATCAGTATATGAAGGTTTTAGGAGGACTTTCTGTATCCAAAAAAGGAATATATGGAAAGAGGCTGAGGAAGGTATTTCCTTCAGTCAAGCATACATTTACCCTACCCCACCTCCCTTTTGCTGAGCCTCATAACCATACCACAACATGAAGTGTTAAAACTATACTTAACATCATTATGCCCAAACTAAGGTGGCAGAACCTGGATAGTGGAGGCTGGGGGATTCAAAAGGCTCTTGCGTGTGAGACTTGGTGTCCTGTCTTCTGACAGAAATCACTGCTTATTCTTAATCCTTAATGTTTTTTTCTTCTTCAATTTGTAAAGCCATACACCTCAGCACACAGATAAACTTGGGAAGCTCTTCTCTGCACTTATTTGGTTGCCTTCACAAAGCTCATGAATTATACATGAATTTCAAAATTGCCAACTTATATTTTAAGAGACTTGAAAAAAATTAATCTGGCATCTTTTCATTTTGAAGGTTGTACACAGTGTTCACAGATAGCACCGTGTGTCTTCTTTAAGGGACATGTGCCCCATCCATCAGTAACTTCGTTTCACTAAATCATCACATCTTGTCTAAAAGCTTTTTTTCAAATGTTAAGAAGCACTAAGATTTATATATGGCCATGTCACACACAGTATCTATTTATGAATTATAGCTTTATCAAAGCATAAACTGTTTTTGGTTTTCATAGTTAATTATGTGCAACATAGTAATTGAGATTAATGATTTTTGCTTATTTTTGTTCCTGTACTTTCGAATGCTTTTAGGTGAACTTTTCCTTTCTCTATTTTCTCCATCTGACTACCTTCCTTTGGTCCATGCTTTGATCAGATACCATTCCTATGAGTCTTCGCCTGGGTTCTCCATTCTTATTTTGATGTTTCTTGTGCTTTATAACTCCTCATGAACATCACTATCAGCATATTTCAATTTGCACTGTTTTTTATTGGTTTGTGTCTCTCCCTTATTTATTTTAAAGCACGTTGATATCTGAGACTGTATTTTCCTTTATGCAACAAATATTTATAAAGTGCTTACTTTGGGCAAGCAACTATTCTGAGTGCTAGGTATAGAGCAGGTGAGAAATTGACAGAGAACCCCGCCATTAAACTTATGTCCGAATGTAGGAGAAAGATGACAGATGACAGATGATGAACGAAATAGCTACATAAAGTATAATAAGTTACATGCTGAACACCAGTGCTGTGATGGGGAATTCTGAGGGATATTTTAAATTAGACAATTAAGGAAGGCCTCATAGAAAAGATGGCAATGAAGAGCCTTAGGTGGTAAGGACCTGAGCCACACAGACTTTCCAGGAAGAACTTTTCTTGAAGAGGATATAGCACGTGCATAAAGCTTGAGTGGGACCATGACTGGTGTTTTGCAGGAGCAGAAAAAACACTATTGTGGCTGGAACAAAGTACACATGGTGGGGGGAGTAAGAAAAGCTCCTAGAGGTAATGGAACAAAGGAGAAAGGGATAGAGATTATATAGGATCTTGTTCGTCGTTTTAATGACTTTGGCTTTTTTTTTTTTTTTTTTAAG
>JAQZBX010037852.1:0-23632 GCA_029593785.1 Cabassous unicinctus | reverse complement strand
CAATGTTCACTGAAGTTGTTTTTTTTTTTTTTCCAAAGGAATTCAAACAAAGTTAAAGCATGGGAACACTGGCAAAATGGCTCTTTGCCCTGAATTGCAATTTGAATTTAATTACAAATGATATCCATATGAATTTTATATGGACATTCAAAAGAGCACTCAGGCTTGTCTTTCTCTTCTATGACACTTTTAAACCTAATTTGTATACTATTATTGTGCAAACCAAATGTACTTGAAATTATTTGTTTATATATCTTTCTCTCCTATTAGAGAGATATTGAGAATGGGAAATATAGCACATTTGTTTCTATATCCCTAGGATCTAGTCCAGTGGCTCTTAAGCATTATATGAATAATATATATTTGTTGAATTAATTACATTGCTTTCTCTTTTGTAAAGCTCAAGATTACTTCATTTCCCTCAGATACCAATCACAGTCTATGTAGAGTTCAAAGCACTTAAGTTCAGTAGTCACAAAGATAGCATTTGATCATAGAATATGCATTTTTCTTTAGCTCTTTCATTAATTTCTCAGTGGATTGATTTATTCATTCAATAATCAGATATTTCTGAATTTTATTCTTTTCTATTTTTCAGTACAGGTGATGAATCTGAACATGCTTTTTAATTCCCAACAATTTCTAGCATAATACTAATTATTATGCTAACTGTACAACCTTGGATAAGTTGCTTAACATCATTTTGCCTCAGTTTCCACTGTTATTCAATGCAAATATTATAGCATATTATACTTGTGGTGATGCTAAAATGAATTATATAGGTAAAGTATTGTCACAGTATAACCACTGCATGAGTGTTTATTGTTATTGTTATATTAGCTCACCAATAAATTCCTGCCAAGTCTGAGATCACACAGTTCATCACTGGAGAGAAAAGATTGTAACACTGGTAATTTAAGAGATATTTTCTCTAGTTTTCAAATTCCCAAAGGTCATTATATCTTTTATAGCCACAAAATTATTCAGATGGAAAAATAAAGCTGTATAAATTATGATGATGAATTGAAACCCAATTGTGAATAATTAATGAAATAAAAATGAATGAATGAATTGTTATGTATTTTGCTTAAATATAGTAAGCAAAGTTATGAGTACATTGAGTTTTGTGTTCCTGAAACATTTAGCCATTATTCTTTGGGTGGAAAAAAATGGACAGTTAAGGTTCACTTGAGCAGTTTTGTTTCAATTCTGCTTAAATGAAGGCAAGAATTCGGAGTCAGTGGTTTTTAATAGTTTTAAATTGTTCTCCTAGGATATATAAAACTAATTTGCAAAGTTTCATACTTCTTTATTTGAGCCATAACATTATATATTTGAGTTACTTCTCTATTAATCTCTATTTTTTTAACGAATTTTTTTTGTTAAAAAAGCTGGTATCTGTAATACAGGAGGCAAAACACAGGGCTAGAAGTCTGAAAGCCTGGGCTTATATCCTAGTTCTGCAACTTTCTCAATGTGTTCACCTTGAGCAAATCACTTGACTTCCTTGAATCTCAATTTCCTTATTTGAAAGTGTGATGTGCAGAGAAACTAGAAAATATCTGTACAATGTCTGGCATAATGTACAATGTTTCTACATCCGAACTTTCCCCTTCTTGGAGCTATGATTTATCTCTTTAAAATAGAAAACATTATTTTCAGAACTGTAATTGGAAATCCCAGCATTTCTTTTTCTATAGAAGCTTAGTAATTGATATCATAGGCAGACAAGCTTTATGAAAAATTTATATTTGAAAGGCATGCAAGAATCTCGAAAAATATCTAATTCTTTCTATTACTTCAATCATTTTTATGACGGTTATGCATACTGATCAGGTTTTCCTTGCACAACTCCCTCTTTTCATAAGCATTGCATTTTTTTTTTTTTTTTTTTTCCTATCTCATTTTTTTTCCTTTGTTAGAAAAGTTGGGGTTTACAAAATAATCATGCTTAAAATACAGGATTTCCATATACCACCCTATTATTAACACATTGCCTTGGTGTGGAACATTTGTTAAAATTGATGCTAGCACATTTTTATAATTATACTATTCACTATAGTCCATGGTTTAACTTAGGGTTCACTGGTCACATAGTGTACTTTCATGTATTTTTAAAAATTTTTATTCATATTCACATATATAATTCAATGTTGTTAATTATGTTAACCATGTTGTTCTACTATCACCATCATCCATTACCAAAACATTTCTGTCATCCTGAATGGGAAGTCTATAGTTTTTAAGTCTTAATTTCCCATTCTCCACCTGGTATCCAGATAACTTTTATTCTAGATTTTGATTCTATGAGTTTGCTTATTCTAATGATTTCAAATCAGTGAGGTCATACAATATTTGTCCTTCTGGCTTATTTCACTCAACATGATGTCTCCCAGGTTTATCCATGTTGTTGCATGTATCAGAACTCCATTCCTTTTTATGGCTGAATAACCTCCAGTGTATGTATATACAACATTTTCTTTATCAACTCATCACTTGAGGGACACGTGTTGCTTCTGTCTTTTGGCAATTGTGAATAATATCACTATGATTATTGATGTGCAAATATCTGCTTGAGACCCTGATTTCAATTCTTTTGGGTAAATCCCTAGAAGTGGGATTGTTGGGTCATGTGTTAATTCCATACTTAACTTTCTGAGGAGCTGCCAAACTGTAATCCGCAGCAGATGAACTATATTACCCTACCACCAGCAATGAATGAGTGTTCCTATTTCTGCACATTTTCTACAACACTTTCATTTTCCATTTTTTAATAGTAACCATTTTAATGGTTATGAAGTGGCATCTCATTGTGGTTTTCATTTGCATTTCCCTGATGGCTAATGATGTTGGGCATCTATTCATGAACTTTCTGGATGTTTGTATATCTCCTTTGGAGAGGTGTTCTATTCAAATTTTTTGCCCATTTTTAATTGGTTTATTTGTCTTTTTGTTGTTAATTTGGAGGATTTTTAAAAATATATTCTGGATGTTAAACCTTTATCAGATATGTGGTTTGCAAATATTTTCTCCCATTTTGTTAGATGTCATTTTACTTTCATGATAAAGTCCTTTGAAGAACAATAGTTTTCAATTTTGATGCGGCCCCATTTATCTATCTTTTCCTTTTTCTTCTCGCATTCTGGGTGTAAAGTCTAAGAAACCATTACCTAACACAATATCCTGAAGATGCTTCCCTATGTTTTCTTCTAGGAGTTTGAGAGTTCTGCATCTTATATTTAGGTCTTCGATGCATATTGATTTGATTTTTGTATAACATATGAGGTAGGGGTCCACCTTTTTTCTGCAAATGGAGATCCAGTTTTCCCAGAACCTTTTGTTGAATAATTTATTCTTTCCCAATTGAATGGTCTTTGCCTCCTCGTCAAAAATCAGTTGGCCTTAAAATTGAGGGTTTATTTCTGAGCTCTCAATTTGATTGTCAATTTGATGTGTCTGTCTTTGTTCCAATACCATGCTGTTTTGATTAAAGTGGCTTTGTAATAAGTTTTAAGAAAAAGAAGTATGAGTCCTCCAACTTCATTCTTCTTTTTCAAGATGGCTTTAGCTATTTTGGGCCCCTTACCCTTACATATGCATTCATAACTGGCTTTTTCATTTCTGCAAATAATTTTAATTGGGATTGCATTGAACTAAAAATTGAATATTAAATACTTAATGGTATTTAATCTTCCAATCCATGAATATGGAATGTCTTACTATTTATTTAGGTCTTCTTTGATTCCTTTAAGCAATGTTTTGTTGTTTTTTGTGTACACGTCCTTTTACATCCTGGGTTAGATTTATTCCTAGGTTTGATTGTTTTAGTGGCTATTGAGAATGGAATATTTAATTTATTTATTCTTCTGATTGTCCATTGCTTCTGATTGTTCATTGCTTGTTACATACTCACTGTGTGAGTATACAAACACTACTGATTTTGGGGTGTTGATCTTGTGTATGCCACTATGCTAAACACATTTATTAGCTCTAGTAGCTTTGTTATGAATTTTTCAGGATTTTCTATATGTAGGATCATGTCATCTGCAAAAAGGGCAAATTTCACTTCTTGCTTTCTGAGTTGGCTGTCTTTTATTTCTCTTTCTTGCCCAGTTGCTCTGGCAAGAACTTCCAGTACAATGTTGAATAACAGTGGTGATAGTGGGCATCCTTGTTTTATTCTGATCTTATACGGAAAGCTTTCAGTCTTTCATCATTAAGTGGAATGTTAGCTGTGGGCTTTTTAATATATGCTCTTTATCAAGTTGAGGAAGTTTCCTTCTATTCCTAGTGCTCTAAGTGTTTTTATCAAGAAGAGGTGCTGTATTTTGTCAAATGCCTTTTTTGCATCAATTGAAAGGACCATGCTGTTTTTTATTTCTTCCTTATGTTAATGTGGTGAATTAAACTAATTGGTTTTATTTTGTTAAGCCAACCTTACATACACCACTTGATTGTGGTGTATAATTCTTTTGTTATTTATTTATTATTTTTTACTTTTAAAGAAGCTTTAGAGTACATAAGTGTTACATCAGAAATATAGGGGATTCTTATATGCCCCATCCCCCCCCCCACAAGGGGTTTTATTCATTCTCTCTATTCTTTTTATTTATTTTTTCCTATTTTATTTATCTCTGTACTAATCTTTGTTATTCCTTTCCTTTTGCTCTATTTGGCTTTAGTTTGCTTTTCTTTTTCTAGTTTTGAGGATAGGTCTTCGATTTCAAGTATTTCTTCTTTTTTTGAAGTAAGCATTTAGAGCTATAAATTTTCCTTGCAGCACTGCTTTCACTACATCCCATAAGTTTTGGTATGTTGTGTTTTCATTTTCATTCAAATCAAGATATTCTCTAGTATCAACTGTGATTTCCTATTAACATTGGTTGTTTAAGAGTATGTTGTTTATTATCCACATACTTGTGAGTTTTCCATTTCTCCCTCTTTTATTGATATCTGGCTTCATTCTGTTGTGGTCAAAGAATATGCATTGTATGAGTTCAATATTTTTTTAATTTATTGAGCCTAGTTTTGTAACTTATCATAGGGTCTATTCTGGAGAATGATCCATTGCACTCAAGAAGTATGTGTAATCAGTTTTTGTTGAATGAAGCCTTCTCTATATGTTTGTAAGTTCTAGTTGGTTTAGAATATTGTTCAATTCTTGTATTTCCTACTGTTCTTCTGACTAGATGTTCTTTCCATTATTGAAAGTGGTCAGTTAAAGCCGCCTACTGTTAATATAGAACAATCAATTTCTCCTTTCAAATTTTTCAGTATTTGCTTCATATATTTTGGGACTCTGCTGTTAGGTGCATATATATTTATAATTGCTGCACCTCCTTTTTGAATTGTCCCCTTTATCAGCATATCATGACTCTCTTTGTCCCTCATAACAGTTTTTGACTTGAAGCTTATATTATCTGATATCAGTATAGCTGCCCCTGCTCTCTTTCTGTTACTACATGCATGGTATATTTTTCCATCCTTTCATTTTAAACCTACTTGTGTATTGGCCTTTGATGTGAGTCTCTTACAAATAGCGTATTAGTTGGGTCATACTGTTTTATCCATTCTGCCAATGTCTGTCTTTTGACTGGAGAGTCTAATCCATTTACATTTCAAGTCACTACTGATAATACAGGCCTGTCTTTTGCCATTTGACTATTTAGCCTTTTAATGTCTTATATATTTTTTGTCCCTCAATTCTTCTGTTAATTTCTACTTTTATATTTATTTGATTTTTTTGTGTTGTACCATATTGAGTGCCTTCTCTTTTCTATCTGGATATATTTTTCATCTATTTTCCTTATGGTTACCTTGGGGTTAAAATTTAACATACTAAATATATAACAATCATATTTGGTTTATAACAACTTAACTTCAATGTATCACACATAATTTTCCTGTACCTCCATCAACCCACCTCTTTTTTGTACTTGTTTTGTACATTGTGTGTCCAAAATCATAGATTTATCATTACTTTTTTATTAATTTGCATTTAGCACCTACCTGAAGTAGGAAGTAGACTTACATATCAAACAATATACTACAATAATACTGGTATTTATAATTATCCAAATGATCTTTATTTTTTATTCTACTTTGGGCCATTGTCTAGTGTCACTTCTTTTCAGTCTGAAGAATTCCCTTTAGCATTACTTCTAGGGCAGGTCTAGTGGTGATGAGCTCCCTCAGCTTTTGTTTATCTGAGAATGTCTTAATCTCTCCCTCATTTTATATCTTGTTGGATACAAAATCCTTGGTTGGTAGTTGTTTTGTTTCAGCTCTTTAAGTCTTTCAACCCACTGTTTACTTGTTTCCATGGTTTTTGATGAGAAAATGATACAATCTAATTGGGACGCCCTTGTACGTCACAAGTTGCTTTTCTGTTGCAGTTTTCAGAACTCTCTCCTTGTCCTTTGCATTTGACAGTGTGATTAACATATGATGGGTTGTTTCCCTTCATATTTATCCTCTTTGGAGTTCTCTGCTCTTCTTGAAAGTACTTATTCACATCTTTTTCTAAATTTGGGAAGTTATCTGTCATTTCTTTGAATATTCCTTTTTTCCCTTTCTCTTTTTCATCTCCTTCTGGAGCTTCCATTTTGCATATATTGGTGCACTTGATGGTGTTGCAGAGATATCTTAGGCTATTTCACTTTTTATATGTCTTTTATTTTTCTGCTCTCCTGCCCGACTCATTTCAAATGCCATGTGTTCAAATTCACTGATTCACTCTTCTGCCAACTCCAGTCTCCTCTTGAAACCTTCCTGGGAATTTTTCATTTCAGGTTTTTATAGTCTTCAACTCCAGTAGTTCTATTTGGTTCTTTTTATTAAATTTCTGCCTCTTTTATAAAATTCTTATATTGTTCATTCAATGTATTCTTGATATCTGTTAGTTCTTTCTCTGTATTTTCCTTCATGTCCTTAAGCATTTTTAAGATTTTCTTTAAAGGCTTTGTTCTGAATGTCCACATTCCCATCTTCTTCATTGATATTTTCTGGATTTTTATCCTCTCCCTTAAGATATGCCATCATTTCTTGTTTTTTTTTTGTGTGTGTGTGTGTGTCTTGTACTATTTGTGGCTTACCGTAAATTTTAATATTTTAAAATTTAATTCTGGGATTTATTCCCTGAGATGTTTGTTTCTTGATTTTGAATCCAGTTGGTGATAAGACAGAGATTTTCTTGAACTTCTACCTATCAGGAAGGTCTGTCCAAGATGAATGCAGTGTGCAGGGCTTTTCCTGTCTTTGGGGGCCTCTGTCTTCTCCTGGGCTTTTGCTTGTTGGTGGTCCCTGGTTTTCCAGGAGACAGGCTCCTTTCTCCAATGTTTGAAGCCTTCAATCCTTTGCTCCAGACTTTCTGCCTCTATAGTTTCTTACACTGCTTTCTTGTCTCAAGCTGCTTTTGCCCAGGGGACAAATTCTGGGAGGAAGCTCATGCCAGGGAAGACTTTCCCAATTAGACCTTTCCCAACTGAAACAGGGCAAGGAAGGGGGGCACAGACCGACTCCACCATGCCCTGAGGAAGGAATCAGGAAGGGCACCAAGAGCTTCTTGTATGGCCCCCCAGAGCTAAGCTTTCCTGGCCTGCCCAGCAAATGCAGCCCTTCAACTAACTGTCCTCCCCAGCTCTGAGGAAGTGCTGCATCTTTTAGTCTCCATTGCAGCTGCCGCTGTCTAGGGAGGTGTGAAGCGATGTCAGCTGCTGCCCTCATCCAGGTGGGCTGAAACAATGGCTGCCCTCAGAACTGGTCCCCCCACTATCCAAAGACACTAATCAAAAGCCATGATCAGTGATTGGCTGTGCCCATGCAAGAGGGATGCCAGTAGTCACAACAAGGAGAGAACAATTTATTGGTTTTTACTGCCTATTTAATAGATGTTCTGGTGGAAGGACTGAGTCCTGGAGCTTCCTACTCAGTCATCTTCCCAACTTCTTCTGATCTCAGCTGTAGGATGGAAGGCTCAGCTGCTCTGTTCTCTTCAGCTGCAAACTATCAGGTGAATGGCTTAGCTCTCTCCCGGGCCCCAGGATCAAAATTCTCTCCTCTTCCGTGTCTATGGAGCTCTTTCTATTCCCACGTATCTTCTTCTGTGTGTATCTTTTTATAGCTCACCAAGCAGGCTGGGACTTAACCCTGAGTCACCCTAATGACGTGGTCAAATCAAACTCCTAATCTTGATTTATTCAAGTAAACATAAAACCTTTGAATTTAATACAACCAGAGGGTATCAAGCCCAGAGGAACAGACCAGTTTACAAACATAATCCTTATCTTTCTTGGGGTTTACAAATAACCTCAAACTGCCACAAGGACCTTTGCAACAATCTCTGTCCTGCAGTAAGAATCATTAAATGTAAATTATTTGCTTTTCTATAACAATGTTTTTAATTTAACCCAGTGATCTCTAAAATTTGTTATTATCTTTAACTATCAAATTTAGAATGTATCTCAAAACATATTTTGTACTTATTTACTCATTAATTAATTATATACATGCTCTACTATACCAATGTATTATACGTAATTTAAGATAAAAGCAAAATTAAAATCAAAACGATGAGGAAAAGATATAAATAGAAGTTCTAACATTTTCATCTAAACTCAGAAATATCTTTTACACACTCCAAATGCCAAACTGGAGCCCACTGAATGGCAGCTAAATTCTTCCTTTACCATCTCTATCTTTTCATTTTTTAAAACTATATTTACACATGCTTCTTTTCCTAAGATTTTCTAGATTTATCTTCAGCAGTGGGATAACTGAAATTTAACCCAACACTCCCCATGGTAAAATTTGATTCTCAAATCCTTTGTTCTTTTCCTCCTGGGGTAGCATACATAACTCTTTATAAAGAGTGGGTCTTACCTTCAAATTAAGATTTGTGAATTCGATTATTTAATGAATCAAACGTTCATTCTGCTTATTGAAACTTCGTGTGCATGAGAGAACCGAGAGCTAGGAAAATGTTAGTGTGGGACTTCTTGTTTTCTCTTCACACTCAAGTGTAATGTCATTTGACACAAAGTGATTTTCCTCTACCCATACCACTTTATGGCAGGTGTTATGAGCATTCATTTCACCTAGAGGGACAAGACAAGAAGGAGCCAGATTTTGCTCAAAGTCACTCTTTGAGTCAAAAATAAATTCCAGATGTGTGAGCCACTGATCTTTGTTTTAGCCCCCAAAATGAATAACTTCATATAAGAACCTGTCGGCAGACAGACAGTAGAATCCAAAGAAATAGTTTCATGAAACGAATACTGGTATGAAAGTAATTTTTCTTTTCTAAACATTTGAAAATTGTGTCAGAGAGGAAACGTAGAAACACAGGGTTGAGTGTGAACCAAAAGGGCATTTTCCTGTGGACTCTCCTGTTCATCTTCTAACTGAGCTACAATGTTAAGGCTGTTCCCCAAAAGAGTCTAACATTATTAAGAGAATCAGGGATGATTTCAAAGAAAAAGTAAAACAGGGAATGATTTCTATGCACTCAAAATTAGTTTAAAAAGATCAGAACTACCTTTTCATTTCAAAATTACTGCACAGTAAGGTAGAGGCTAAAAATTTCTGTTATCACAGTGCCAAGCCTGTTGCATTATTAAACTAATTTAACCATCAAAACAAACTTTAGAGCACAATTGTATTCTACACATACAGAGATGAAAAAACTAGGGCCAAAGGAGTTATGTGCATTGTTCTCACATTCACATAACAAGTATGTGGTTTCAAGACCATTGACCTCGTTGCTCAAAAACAAGTAAATAGATATACCCATGCTCATTGCTACTTACCTATACCATGCTATATTACATTTATCATTTTTATTTAAAACTACAATTTTCTTGATTAAAAAAAAAAAAACTGGCTGCAAAATATGTTCTCTTCTTTGAGTTTTCAGGTGAAGTGTGTTTCACAAACTTAACCTGATCACGATCAAACATTTAAGTATGAATTGCTGTGAAAACAGCTCAAAAACAGATGATGGACATACTCACAGTTTTACTAAACAAATCATATTTGGGGGTGCATTTTTCCTTTACCACTATCAGATTAACCTAGTTGATATAATGAGATAAAATTATCCTTTCCAATTGTTTGTTTAAAATGGTAATTGTGATTCAAATTACTGTGTAATTAAAAAATCATAATACAGAATTGTAATCTTTCAACATGCATGTGTTATGAAGTATGAAAGTTTTTTCTAAACTTATATATATTTGTTGTCTTAAAATCCCTTTTCATCCAAACAACACATTTTTTATGGTTTATCATTTTAATACCATATGGTCTACAGTCAGTTGGAGATTCTACTTTCTAAATAGCCACGAGAAATGACAATGCAAAAGAAATCAAGATATGTTGGTACATTATAATGCTATTCTATAGAAAAAAACGTGTGTGTGTGTGTATTTGCTTAGGCCAGACAGATAAATTGTTTATCTGCAGATTCCTTTTCTTATTCTAGACTTTGGTGGTTTACAAAACTGGGGGTTAGATTTTCAAGGAATGTATTATGGAATTTCTTGAGAATTACATGCAGAGCCTAAGTCTGCAAAAGGGTGATGGGAATAGAAGCTGTTCTATGTGAATCAATTTTCATTGAACCCAGAGAAATGAAGGGTTTTTCCGAGAAATGGAAGGTATAGTCAGTAAGGCAGGTTAATGTTTAACTCTATGGATAGCACTGGGCTGGGTACACAAATGTGAAAAAGGGGACATCCTTTCTCTCAAAGACGTTGCCTTGAGTCCAAGAAAGGTGCAGAAAAATTAAAGAGGGGTTCAGGAAAGGAGTGATTATTTGGGAAGATATTTGTTCAGACAGACAGGACAGTAGCTTGAGAATTTAGGGTTGCATGAACTAAAACCAGTTTTTACACTACCTTCCTGTGGCCTTGAGCAGTTTACTTTACTGGACTTGAATTTCCTGATATGCAAGATGAAATTTTTGAATTAGATCAGTGGCTGCTAAATAATAATGAGCATTAGACCCTTGGCATTTAGATTGCCTTGTCACCCGCACTTGGAGAAACATGGTACTAGATTCTAGAGTTCTTTTTATTCTAAGATGTTGTGACTTGCAGCTGAAAGAGCCCGAGAAAGCTTTGAAAATACGGAGCTTTGCGTTTCACTGGTGAATAATAATGTTAAGTATCTTTTCATGTATTTATTGGCTATTAGTATATCTTAGAAAATGTCTAACTGTGTCCTTTGCCATTTTTTAAATTGGATTGTCTGTCTTTGTCTTTGGTTGTTGAGTTGTAGCAGCTCGTTCTATGTTCTAGATACTAAACACTTATCAGACATGTGTTTTCCAACTATATTCTCCCATTCTGTAGATTTTCTTTTCACTTTATTGATAATGTTCTTTGATGTACAAAAGCTTTAGAAATAGGAATCCTTGTACATTGTTGGTGGGAATGGAAAATTTGTGTAGCCACTGTGGAAAACAGTTTGGTGTTCCTCAGAAATTTAAACATAGAATGGCCATATGAAATGACAATCTTATTTTGAGATATATACCCCCAAAGAATTGAAAACAGTGACTCAAACATATTTGTACACCAATGTTCATAACAGCATTATTCATAATAGACAAAAGATGGAAGCAACCCAAGTTTCCATTAACAGATGAATGAATAAACAAATTGTTTTATATACATACAGTGAAATGTTATTCAGCTGTATTCATATTTTTGTACCTTCTCTATATTTTTCTTTATTAATTTTACAGATATTTTTCACTTTTAATTTTTCCAGAGCAAATATTCACTGTACTCTTGCTCTATTTTCTGGTTTATCAATTTCTACTCTTAGTTTGGTTATTTCCTTCCTTCTTTTTGATTTGATTTTATTCTGATATTGTACTCTAACTTCTTATATTTCATGTTTATTTCATTGTAAGAAGCCTTTCCTTTTTAATTTATTTTTTTGCTTTTTCTTTTTGTTGAAGCCTTTCTTTTTAATGCAAGAAATTATGGCTATAAATATCCCTCAAAGCACTGCTTTGGCTGCATTTCACAGATTTTGCTTTAAAGCATTTTCTCCATTATTCCATTATAAACATTTTGCACTTCCCATAATTTAAATCTGTTGCATTAATTACTTAGAAGAATAGGGTGGTGGTATTATTATTGGTAATCAGAGATTGTGACCTATAAGATATTACTTATTTGAAATTTATTGATGATTGCTTTGTGATAAGTTACTTAATCACATTGTGTTAATGTTATATGGATGATTGAAAAGAATGTTTATCTATCAATTCCCAGGTGCAAAGTTCTATATTTAATCATTAGATCAAAGTTATTAAAAACCTTGTTCAAATCCTCTGTTTTATTAATTTCTGTTTCATTTCATCACAAATGAAATATATTTCTACATTTATCTATATGGATATCAGCCTTTCAAAATGTCCTGAAGTCTAGTTTGATTTACTACATAGTAGAAAAGAGACACTTGTGAACCCCAATTTTACATGTTATTTTTAAGAGAAGTTGGTTAAAAAGAAGAGATCATGGGTTAATTAACATTTTTTGCCAAATTTACATTTTGTAAGTTTTTAAACTTACAGAAAAAAAAAAAAAAAACTAAAAGGTAATATATTTAACACGATATATCCTTCACCTCAATTTTGTAAAGTGTTATCATTAGAACATTATTTTGGAAGAACCATTTGAAGGAAAGTTGCAGACACCATGATATGTCACCCCTAAATATAATTATTACATTTAAGAAAACAACAATTACATAATTTCATACAATATACAGTAGGGGTGCCAGATAAAATACAAAATATCCAATTAAATCTGAATTTCAGATAAACTACAAAAATTTTTTTTATGTAAATATGTCCCAAATTTTGGGTGGGGTGTATTTATACTAAAACAATTATTGTTTCAAGAAATTCAAACTTAACCAGGTATCCTATTTTTTATTTGATAAATCTAATAAACCTATTATATATTCCATACTTAAATGCCACAGTTACCTGAAAAAATGTCTTTTATAGTTGCTTGTAAGTTTTCCTTTCTATCAAGAGTTACATGTTGTCTTTGTGACAGTTATATCTTTATAGATTCTTTTAATGTATAAATTAATTCTAGAATTCTATAGAATTTTGTTCTCTTTATTTTTACTTTTTCATAATATTCACATTTTCAAAGATTTTAGGCTGGTTGCTAAGTAGACTATCCTGCAATCTGGATTTGTCTGATGGTTTCTTTTTGATTACATTCAGGTAAAACATTTTTGGCAGGAAACCTAGGTGAAATTCCTTGTTTTTTATTGAAACATGTCAGAAGGTACATGAAGTCAGTTTATTCCAATCTTAGCATTCCTAATTTTTATAACTTGGTTTAGGTGAGTTTATTGATTTTTTTTTTCTTGTTTCAGTTGTCATTTGCTGAGAGGTATGTTAAAAATTCTTGTAGAAAGGCCATTTATTTATTTATTAAACATATTTTTTTGTCTTTAATCTCCACTATTAAATTAGTCCAAGTTTATAATTGTAGCATGGAAATAACTGTTGCTTTAAAGTTTTTTGTTTGTTACTGCTATTAAATGTTTACTCCATCTTTCTATTGGTTAGTATTTTGCCTAGTATCTTTTCCTATTGTTGATTTGTCACCTTCCTTTCCCAGAAAGATAGCTTCATTAGTATAGAATTTTAATGTGAAAATTATGTTTATCTGAAAATTGAAGATAAATATCTACTATATATGGTTGCTTCTATCAGTCTAATTGCTTCCCCATACCTGCCTTTTTCAATCACTCTTTTCTATCTGCTTTAGAATCTTTACCTATTTCTCCTTTTTGTCTTCTTCTTTTACATAAAAAGATTTATTACATTCATGACAGTTCAGTGATACACCTTAAAATGTTTTTACATTTACTTTTGGCATTTTAGCTGTGCATGTTGGATGATCTTTCAGGGATATCTGGTTTGTTATACTGATGTATATATAAGTTTTCTTCTTTTTTCTTTTTTCTTTCTTCTCTTTTTTTTTTTTTTTTTTTTTTTTTTTTTTTTTTTTTTTTTTTTTTTTTTTTTTTTTTTTTTTTTATCTGAAACTTTTTCCTGTGCCTTTCTCTCTTCCCTTCTCCTTTGCATTAGATTTATGCTTGTGCTATGCTGATTCTGATTTTATTTCTTTTAATTGACTTTAGTTCTTCTCAGCTCATAGATCTTCTAGTGAAGCCCTATTAGGATTTCAAGTATATGGAAGCTCCAGTTCGTTCTTTCTTTAAGGTGGTAAAATTGGCAGGTTTGGGGCTTCCTATACTTGCAAACTAACCTCAAACTCAATTTATATTCCAGAAATATGAAGATGTACATTTCTTCATTCAGCCTAACTTCTCTGTGACATCAAAGAACATTCAGAATGCTTCCAAACCAACACTCCGCCAAGCCTACTTTTGCCCCAGTCCTATTGTTGCAGATATTTGGCATTGCCCCTAGTTTATACCACTTACTCTGTATTCTTTCCAGTCTGCCTCAGATCTGTACCTGCTTTTTCAGTCTAACTACATGTGGAAGGAAACACAGGAGTGGGTAAAAGAAGTGTTTTTCCTCCACAAATACCCAGAAATTATTTGAGTGAGTATATAGGAGGAAGATTTCCAGTAAATATGGACACATTGGAGATCCTAAACTTGGTGACGCAGATCAGTCTGGTTACATGGCATGTATAAAGTCCCCACTACATGTCAAGTCCTTAGTGTAAATTATCCCAATGAATCCTCAAAACAACTCTTTCAGATCACCTTCATTTTCCAAATGATAAAGTTGACAGACAACTTTCTCCATCCCAATGGGGCTTTACCAGATGCTGGTGCCACATGTCTCTACCCTGTTGCCACGTTGACAAGAGAGGCCACAGGACCTGCTCTGTGCCCAGAGATGTATAACCTAGAAATTCAGGGACATTAACACTCTGTACCATGAACTTTAGCTTATGGGAATCTAGAGCAAGGGATAATGTATTCTCCTCTACCCTTCTCAGATGAACTGACCTAAGAGATGGCAGTTCATTTAGTCTCTTGGAAAATGGCTCCATGAGATCAAGCAATCAGTTTTGCTTGACACCAAATAGTGGTCAACTGACAACATCCCCTCTTCTCTGCCTCCCTCTAATTTTACTTCCACTTGTTTCCCTGGTATTGCACTCCTTCAACAAGTAATTGCATATAAGCTTTTGCCTCAAATTCTGATTTGTGAGTATCCTACGTTAAGGTGGATGAGGAGAATGGTATTCAGAAAATTAAGTAACTTTCTGGGAATTGGAAAAGAAGATTATAGTAAAACTTAGGTATTATTATTATTTAAATCTGGGACAACTTCATTCTTAAATTATTACTCTTTTCACCACATCCCAAGTTCTATATGGCTTTTAGAAAATACAAGTTGATTTTATTTGAGCTTTTTAAAAGTGTTTTTTCTAACAGAAACAGAGCGTACTAAGATCTTGAAGTTCTTTATTTTTACATCTTGCAGCTGGGCCAATACAGTAGCCCCTTATATCTTTGGGGAGAAGGAAAAATTAGGCTGTCATCATGATCTCTTAGTGCCAAAGGACAGTTTGATCTCATTTCTAAGTGCTGATGTTTTTGGTGTTAACTGCTGAGCATTAAGGAGTTCTCACTGCCAAAGGCTTAGTAATGTTAAATTCTTGTCAGTTTGCTTAATCATAAGTAGCTTAAATGAGGGGGAAAAACCCCAGTGCTTCCAACTCTGAAGCAAATCTGCTATTTAACTTGGGAAACAAGGTGATGACACTTATTAAAGGAATGTTCTGTCCAGTAGTGGCAGGATGCCCTAGACGATCAGCTTAAGCAATCATCTGGACCATAGGTTGGCTTAAACAATGGGAATTTTCGGTTCATAGATTTGAGGTTAGTTGTGAGAAGTCCAAAAGTGAGAGGTCAGCAAGGCAATGCTTTCTGGTTGAAAACTGTAGCTTTCTGAGCTTGGCTGTCGGCAATCCTTGGGTCCTCTGCTGTTCTCCCACATAGTGATACACTTGTTGATGTCCTCACCTTTCTCATACGGATTCTGTTGACTTCCTCCTTCCTGCTTCCCTGTGACTTTTCCCCCTTGGCCTTCTCTATAAGGCCTCCAGTAATAGGATTGACCAATCCTGATCCAATTGGTCACACGTGAGCTAAAAATAACATCTTCAAAAGGTCCTATTTACAATGGGCTCACTCCCATAGAATGGATTTAGATTAAGAACATGTTTCTCTGGAGTACAGAACTCAATCTATCACATGACTACTGGTAGCTATCAAGCCACATACCAACCTGGCATCACTGCTGCAAAGGATGTGCCTTTCCTTAGCTTCATTTTGAAGAATCTCTGGGAAATCCTCTAAAGGCCTAGTTAAGGTCAGAAGATCAGGTATCTACCCAGTGCCATGAGTATGGCCAGTGGAATTTAGGGTTGGATAGAAAAGACATGGCTCCTGGAGGTTCTACCCCACATTTTTAGGGCAATAGCTGGTACATCATGTATACTAGGTAAATGAGTGAATTGAAATGGTACCCCAGTCACACTGATAGTCTCTGGAAAGAAACAGTGAAGAAGATCCTGTTTCAGACACATTCAAATATTTCCTGATATTTCCTAATTGGCTGCTCTCTCCTTTGGAAAATTCTTAGGAACTGTTGTTGAGACTTCAGCTTTCTGTACTTTTCATCTGTGTAAAAAAGTATTTATATTATGGGAATTGAGGCTAAAGGCCTAGATCTCAGATTAATTGCTCAAAGGTTTCTCATGGGTTAATGTTATAGTTATTAGGCTTTTTTCTCTAAAGCTTTAGTTTTTCCTGATATTTTATCCACAGCCAAAAAGGCTTTTAGAAATTAAAGTCCAGCTTGGATGTGGAAACACAACTATAACTACAGGGCAGAAAACTAATTTTTATAATAATATTCATGAGTGGTTATTAATAATGAGGACTTGCCATGCTTTCACCTAAATCATCTTGGCCATTAAATTAAAATTTACAGATTACTTTCCATTAACATTAAGATGCCATGAATAAATGAACAAGTTTGTAATAATTAGAACAGGTTTCAAATGTTTTTTCTGCACTTAACTCATTATGTTTCCTTTCCTTGTTGCTGAACCTCTGTGCCTCAATAGTTCCTCTATCCAATAGGAATGTTAATATTTTCCCTACAGAATTCAGAGTATTTATGTGAGAACCATAAGCATTTTCTTCTGTTTTATGCATGTGAGGTTTCTCATGTTAAAAAAAAAAAAAAATTCTTAACCCTATGCAGTGGTGATTCCAGATTTTCTTTTTATGAGGGGGAAAGAGGAAGCATCTGGTTGAACTAGGAATTAGGGAACTTTTCTGGAGCTCTTTATGCATATAAAGCACTCTGTTGTAAGTTAGAGTGTGAGTTATAGATCCAAAAAAGTAGTAATGTATTCTAAACATACTTTTATTAACTCTACTCATGATTAAGAAGTGTCAGTGCTTCCTATCAAAGAGTAAGCACTCCAAGGGGAGATTCCTGATGGCCTGAGGGAGGTTTGACAGACATGGCTAAAGCCCCCAAGCCTTCCTCAGCACTGCCATGAACCCCAGGTGCCCTTGCAGCTGCTGCTCCTTGTTCCTGGGCCCCATCCCAGAAAAACAAGCATCTTGTCACCCTATCCATTTCATTTAAAAATATGTCATTTGAAGTAGACATTGAAGAATAAGTAGACCTTAACTTGGAAAAGAAATGGGAGATGCCTATACAAAGAGTACTATTGGTGAATGAGAAGGCATGGGATATTGAATGCCTCTGACAAGGTTAGAGAACTTAATATGTGTGCAATATGGATTAATTCACTAAATATATAGAATTACCATGTTTAGATAGTAGAAACACAGCAAAGTATTGGACATGTTCCTGGGGTACATTTGAGGTAGGTATCAAGTGGCAGATTAATTACTGTGAAGGAGTTTGGCATTTATCTTGTCATTACTAATTATGGACACTAGTAGGGCACTGGCTATATGCCAGACAGTATTCTAAGAATTTTACATTTAGTCACACATTTATTTCTTGGAACAAACTTATAACACAGGTATTTATCATTTATCTCCATTTTACTGATGAAGAACCTGAGGCAGAGAGCAAGTATCTAACTTGACTAAGGGTTCAGGCCTAACATAAAGCAGAACAAGGATCTGAGCCAGGTTCCTGGAGTTAGAGTTTATGATCTTATTCACAAGCCAGGTAGGACACATGCCAGCCTGACCAAGTGAATGGCATCTGTCCTGTCATTCATTCAGAGCCTGGAAACACTTACCAGTCCAGTCCAAGGTCAGGATCAGTTATTATAAAATACAGCATTTCTGACCTAAAAAAGCTCTTTTAACAGATGAATGTGATTTCAATTCAGAACGTGTCCAAATGAGGAATTTTTAAATGTTCATTTTTTTTCTATTTTCAGATATCTAGTGCTACAGATTCTAACGTGTTTTAACTTCTTGTGTATATGCCGAATGCTGGACAAAATAATTGCTTTTTGAATGTTGAAGCACTGAAAAAAAAAAACCAGCATACAAAACCCTTTTAAACATAGAAATCCTGAGTTCATCTTATTGGTGAATTCAAGCAATTCTGTAGCAAATAAATCCTTTGAAGTAACTCCCAAAACAGCAACGACAACAGCAACACTGCTTGTCCAATTGGGGGGCCACCATTATGTATCAAAGATGAGGCTAAAGTGATGCTTTTTTAAGCGTGAACAAAAAACCACGCTTCAGGGCTGCTAGGAAACTAATTTGAAGATACTGTGCTATGCACTAAAGCCTAAACTAGATTCCAAATCAGCTGACTGCAAGCCCAGGGTTCTTTTTGTACACATAGACAGCACATCAGCCTTATGATATAGCTGCAAAAGTATTTAGTGAGATTCTTGGCTGAATTAAGGAAATATATTTATGTTGAAGGGTTAAAAGTGTTGTTTTATTTTGTAGTGGTCAGATTACAGAAAGATGTGAGGAGACAATCTTGGTTGTCTCATTCTCAGAATTCAACACCAGGGGCCTCAAGTTAAATGTTTACAGAGGTAGGAATAGTTCAGCATTGCTCTGAATGAGTGAAACTCAGGCAGAAAGGCATTATTTGAAGTGGATGGCTCATGTGTTTACATGTAATCAATGTGGATGGCTCATGTGTTTACATGTGTGTTCAGTTGGCATGGTTTACAATGTTGGAGAGTCACAAGGATATCCCCCCATTAATTGCCTCACAGGGACTGGCTTTAACTCTCCAGGGCTCAATCTAGAAGGAAATACTTAGATAGATGGGAAATATCCATGGAATAGACTCCAGATTCATTTCTCACTAAAAGGCATCTTCAGATGATACTGCACGTAAAAATTAGATCAATTCAGTCCCGTTTCCAGTGTTGTCTCAATTAAGTCTGATTGATACACAGGGACAATTGATGGGTTCTCAGAGATATATCTGGATGGAAGGGGTTCTCTGAATTATTACTTCCCACACAATCCTTGGCCATTCTCACTCTCATCTCACTCCTCGTTATCCCATAGATGGAGCATTTTCATTCCAGGCTACAAGAGTCAACTCATTTTAGGTTGTTTTCCTTCCCTGCAAGATCCTGAAATTTCCTCTACCCTCTACCTATGGAGACTAGTACAGAAGAAATAATTCTGAAGAATAAACTAAGAAATAACTAGATGGAAGCAAAATGTCACCTTTATTAATGACAAAGTTTAAGTTGGAGAATAGCATTCATTTTTCCTGGAAGTTAGGCTTTCTGGTATTGACCCCTTCCCAAAATTAGAAAGACACACTCTTCTCTCTACAGGACATGCTAGACCCCTGAAAGCCATTTCCTCCAGAGAAAGAACAGTAAAACTTATGACAGAAAGGAGCAGAAGAGAACCCCAAGTATCCCAAGAAGAGAAGGTAAAATTATGCTAAGTATAAACAGTTTATTTTTTCCCAAAGTTCTTCAAGATTATTCACCAACTTCATGATATAGTGAGTCAAAGACAAAGAGGAACTAGGAGCGTTTCTCTACCTGATCTCATACCACAAGGAAGGAAAGGCGAGGGACAGGGATAAGTGGCCCCCTCTTGCTTTCCTCCACACTTTGATCTCTTATCTTTTACTCCCCCTGACCAGGGAGGAGAGCAGAAATTTAACAAACCAGTTCTGTTCCCACCTATGTGTGGTCAGCGACCACCCATGCCAACGCTGCTCATTTGAGTACCTTTCATGAGTAATGGTGAGCCGAGCTGGCTACGGCCCACATCCCCTCCCACCAAAACTCTAAATGGGCTTGAAAGGACGTTGGTTAAATCAACTCCAATATCACCTGTACACAATGCTAAAAAAATAATCCCTATCTGATCTTCCAGCCCTCATTTTTACCCCAACAACATTGCCCCCTCCAAAACAAAGCCTTTTAGAAGCTCTTTCGAGCATGAGTGATAACACAATTATACTCCAATAACAAAATGTCAATATACAGGTGGCCTAAATTTGTATAAAAACCCTTTCCTGCTATAACATTACTGGGGATATCTTGAAATATAGAGATTGCATTCTTCTGCAATTCGGTGTCCTTAACACATCGCTACACAAAGCATTCCTTCAGCATTTGAATTCTCAATTCTGTCTCATTAGAAGGAGTGCATTTCCTCCCGGCCTCGGAAATTATATTTGTTCAACCTGAGTCTCTGATGTTGCTCACCATTTTAAAGATTCTAAAACGTTATTATGAAACACAAGGTTTTCACAGCACTGGAAACAAACCAATCCCTATTCCTAAAGCAGTTATCTCAGGCAAAATTATTTTCAACTTAATCCTTCATGTTGCCAAAGGCAACATGAGACTTTGTGTAGATATCTGGGTTGGGGTCTTTGTGTAGATATCTGGGTTGGAGTCTATGCCAATTTACTGGAATCGAAGACTTGGAATTTATACTCACTTGAAAAACTCAGCAAGAGGTTAATCCAGGCACTCTTCACTATATCAGTAAAATCCACTCATGAATATTGCCTGGAAAGTCAGAATGAAGTTTGCCTTGCATTCCTATTCATTATATTAAAAACGTCCCTGATTTCCATTTCTGCGCCGAGCCTCATGGTTCAGGAAAATTGTACTTAATTGAATTTTGGCTCATCCAAGTAATGTGGAGTACATCATGTTCTCTTATGAGAAACATTTTCAGTCATGTGATACCAAAGCTGTTTGCCTTCCTACTGCTTTGGAATTTTTCAGACCTAAGACATCTTTCTTTTTAAGAAGGGGTCCCTTGTAAATACTTAAGCAATGAGAACCAATTTGACACCAGATGGTGGCAGTAACGGGCAACATGAGTGGATTGATTCTTGACCCTGTGGACAAGCCATTGTTAGTTCTAGCAATGAAATTTTCCTCCTTGACCTTGAATCCTTATTGAAATTGGGGGTAGCCAATCCAGACTTCTACCTAGGCTGGATTCAACCCATGGAAAGCTGGAACTTCCCTTGTGCTGTGTAACACCCTCAGATTTCACCACCTTTCAGACTAAACAGCAGATCATTCTCCAGCTGCTGCTGCCTAAAAGGGCTGTATAGATAATTTGTTGCCTCCAGCCCAAAGCTTGCCACAGCTGCCCCCCTTTTTAACCAAAGCCTCTGAGACGTGTCTGTATTTTCCAGGGTCCCTGCTCTTCACACACACAAATTAAGCACAAATCAAGGTTTAGGTACTACAACCTGTACTCTAAGGCAGTCTACAAATTTAGGATCGAGGAGGTCCCTGTACATTTGTCGGTGCCTCCTTCTAGGTAAATTGTCACAGAACCCTGATTGCAGCCTCCATAAGTTGCATTAACTTTCATAGGTTAAAATTCTGAAGAATCTAAAAAGGCCTCTTGCCCGAGCCACACATTCATAAAGCAACTCTACAACTGAAAAATCAGCAGCATTATGCAATACAGGCTACAAATAACTAGAATTAACAACAAAATAAAAGTCAGCATGACCTATGCTTAGAAAAGCGCTATCAAAGCTTAAAGGCATCTATCGCGCCATGCCAAAAGCCCAGGTCATTCCATGCATAATTTGCTCTCCAAATTTATACACTTTGTGCATTTCTCAAGGTCTACATCCCACACATCAGTGATACAAGAGAGAAGCTAAATAAATATCATTCTGTTTTGCTATGACCTGGGTCATGAATGAACTGAGAAAAAAAGGTTATTAGTAAATAGGAGCCAAAATATTCCCTTTATGAGTAGTAAAATAATATATTGAAGGAAAAGGCTCATATTTGTGAGCAATTGGACATATTAACTCTAAACCTCAAAAGTTAACACATGTACTGATGCAGCTATAGGCCATCCTACATGGAAGCAGCCCCTGCACAAGTTACCCCATAGAGGAACCTTATCAAGAGGGTAAGGGAAGAAACTAAGCCAAGCATGCCCAGTTTATTCTTCCCAAACATTTCAATCAGAAAATTTACTTCCCCAGATCAAGTGTAAAGGAAGTGAAAAGTAGGCATCTAGGTACTGCTGCATAGGTTGTATATTTCATTACTCCAGTGAGCCTATTTACAAGCACACAATGTGAACGGTGTCCATAGATTCATGCAGCACATGAAGCAGATAAGCTCACTCATTGCACTGGTAAAAAGGCAGAGAGAGGCCAGGGGTGTTACATTAAATGAGCTCCCTCCACAGGGAAGGAGACACCAAGAATAGAAAAGAAATGTTCCTTGTCACCACAAAGTACTTAAAAAAACCCTACAGACAAATAATCTTTCATGGTCTGTTATGCAAATCTTTCCTGTTCCCCTTTCTCGTCTCTGTTCAAGTTAGAGCTAGACTATTTGCTGATTCAGCTCTAACTACTATTTGCCTAATTTTCTTGTGAATTTTCTTTTATTCTCATGATCATGAAGATGAAGACCTTTAGGCAAGGCAACTTAAGGTGACTACTTCTTCCATACACTTTAACTCTACTCTTGATTACCCCACTCTTGTCATGGATAGAACCCAACAGTCAGAGATCACCGGCTCCTTGGTTTCTTCCATCTTTTATATGTCCATTGTTCTACATCTTCCCTAAGTTTCCTACCAAACTCATTCTTTATCTAAAAAATATCCTTGATGCTTTTTCATTCTTCAATAATATCTTCTTCCTGATCAATATTTCTCTCTCTTTTTTTATCTCCCTGTCTTCTTCTTTCTATTTCTCTCCCTTTCTGCCTTTTTCATTTACTAGCTATGTGACCTTGTGCTAGTCGCTTAACTATTCTCTGCCTCAGTTTTCTGATCAGCAAAATGGAGCTAACGACAGTACTTACATCCTAAGGCTGTTGTGAAGATTAAAAAGACAATAGCTCTCCTTCCTCCCTCACCGCTCCATGTGCGTCCCTCCCGAAGCTGCGCGCTAGGTCGAAGAGGACGACCTTCCCCGCTAGAGGAGGATCGTTCTTCGGTCAAGGGTATACAGTAGCTGCGCTCCCCTGCTAGAACCTCCAAACAAGCTCTCAAGGTCCATTTGTAGGAGAACGTAGGGTAGTCAAGCTTCCAAGACTCCAGACACATCCAAATGAGGCGCTGCATGTGGCAGTCTGCCTTTCTAAAG
>JAQZBX010037851.1:0-23630 GCA_029593785.1 Cabassous unicinctus | reverse complement strand
TTACACTATTTTACTTTCCCACCAGCAATGAATGAATGTTCCTATTTCTCAACATCCTCTCCAACACTTGTTGTTTTCCATTTTTTTTAATAGTAGCCTTTTTAATGGGCATGAAATGGTATCTCATTGTGGTTTTGATTTTCAGTTCCCTAATGGCTAATAATGTGGAACATATTTTCATGTGCTTTTTGGCCATTTGTATATCTTCTTTAGAGAAATGTCTATTCAAGTCTTTTGGCCTTTTCTTTTTCTTTTTTTTTAAACAATAGGAGGTACCGGGGATTGAACCCGGGACCTCGAACATGCAAAACAAGTGCTCAACCACTGAGCTATACCTGCTCTGCATTTTGGCCATTTTTTAATTGGGTTGTTTGTATTTTTGTGTTTGTTTAATAGGATTTCTTTATGTATTCTGTATATTAAACCCTTTTCATATATGTGGTTTCCAAATATCTTCTTCCATTGTATAGGTTGTCATTTTACTTTCGTGATAAAGCAGGTACTTCTTTTTAACAATTTCTTGAACCACACTGTGACTGTTGAGTTTATATTTAAACTATGTAGATACAATCCAATGTAGCCTTATTCTCACATTTAAGGAAATATAGTAGATAATGTCTAAGAAAGGCAATTATTAAATTAACTCCTACAGCACAACTCAGGCAAATCAAGGTCTCAGGAAAGAACCCACCTTGAAATTGGTCAAAAGAGAAATAGGCCCCTCCACGCTGATGCAAGTGGGCTTCCTTCCTCAGGCTGCAGATGAACTGCTGTTTATTAAGTCTGGAAGGGCAACAGAAAACTTTGGCTCCTGTTTTTACCTTTTTCTATGAGATTGATTATTTTTAAGCAAAAATTACAGAAAGCTGTGATCAGTTCTATACTTTAGAGCTCTTAGAGAGTTTTAATCACCTAATCCAGCCCCTTCCCCTGACATAGATGAAGAAACCAAAGCCTGAGGTATGAGGACTGTGGCTGATTTCTAGGTCTTTTCACTCCCTGTCCAATGCTCTTTCAATTTAGCTATAAAAGGACATGAATAAACAAATCCACAAGAAAACATACATACAGTGAAACACATGAAAAGTTTATTATGGAGGAAATGCAAATTAAAGTCATAGGATACCACCTTTCAGCTATCAGATTGTCAAAGATACAAAATTATAATAAGTCTTTCATGTGAGACTTTTGGGAAATGGCCATGAAAGCACTGAGCTGACAGATGCAGGAAATTTCACAAAGAAAGATCTATTCCTTTGACTTAAAGTTTTTTCTCTTAAAATGGGGAAAGAAGTCAAACGTGATGCTTTCCCAGTTATTTACATCTCGAGAGGTATGAGGTCTTTGGCTTCTTTCCTGAGAATGGGTTTTCATGAGGGTAATGGGAGGAAGCAAAATGCCCATAGGTCCTCGGTGCTGGATGTGTGTGCATGCGATTGTGTGCGTAGTTCAGGAGACAGGCAAACGGCCCTTTTCATGGCTTTACCCATGGCTGGCTCTGATAGCAACTTAAGTCCTTTATGGGATAGGTTCAGGATGTTAGAGTCACGTGGAAAAACTCCCAGGAAAAAAAGTTGATCTCTTTTTCATTCTACAAAGTAGGCATTTTGTTTTGGGATTTATTTGGTGAGCATTCCTTCTTTTGCCTTTTTAAAAAAATTGAATTTAGAGAGAAGTTCAATTTCTTAGAGCCAGTCACTTGAAACTGATGAAGAACGTTAGGGACATCACTTCCAAATTTCCCTTCTTAAATAAGACCGACAAAGGGAAGGCTCTTGTAGGCTCAAAACAATGCCATTAAATGTTGGTACCTTTCTCCATGTATGCAAATGGGCAAAAATGGGAAACGCAATTTTTCCCCCTTTCTCCCTTTGTTATTGATTTCTAGCTTCTTTCCATTGTGGTTGGAGAATATACATTATATGATTTCAATATTTTTAAATTTATTGAGACTTGTTTTGTGACCCAACATATGTTCTATCCTGGAGAATGATCCATATGCACTCAAGAAGAATGTGTATTAATTAATTTTGCTGGGTCCAATGTTCTATATATGTCTGTTAGGTCTAATTGGTTTAGTGTATCATTCAAGTCCTGTACCTCATTAAACTTCTGCCTAGATGTTCTATCTGTTATAGAGAGTGGTGTGTTAAAGTCTCCTACTATTAATGTGGAACCATCAATTTCTCCTTTCAAAGCTCTCAGTATTTGATTCATATGTCTTGGGGCTCTGCTGTTAGGTTCATATATATTTATCATTGTTTCATCTTCCTGTTAGACTGTCCCCTTTATCAGTATGTAATGACCATCTTTGTCCCTGTTTTTGACTTAAAGTCTATTTGATCTGATATTAGTATAGCCGCCCCAGCTCTTTTGGTTACTACTAGCGTGGTATATTTTTTTCTATCCTTTTACCGTCTACCTACTTGTATCTTTAACTTTAAGGCGAGTGTTTTGCAGACAGCATATAGTTAGGTCCTGCTTTTTTATCCATTCTGCCAATCTCTGATTTTTGACTGGAGGGTTTAGTCCATTTACATTTAAAGTTACTACTGATCATACAGGACTTTCTTCTGCCATTTTGCTATTTAGCATTTTAAGTCTTATAACTTTTTTGTCCCTCACTTCTGTTAAAGCCTACTTTTATATTTATTTGCTTTCTTGTGTTGTACCATACTGAGTGCTCCCTCATTTCTATGTGGATATATTTTTCATCTGTTTTCCTTGTGGTTACCACAGGGTTAAAATTTAATATCCCCAATATAAATCAATTATATTTGATGTGAAACCAACTTAACATCAATAGCGTGTATATGTACTTTTCCTGTACCCCTCTGCCCCCTCACCATTTTTTTGTTCTTATTGCCACTTATATCTTTGTACATTGTGTGTCCAAAACCCTAGATTTATCTTTACTCTTTATGCATTTGTATTTTAGCACCAGTAGGAAGTAGGAAGTGGAGTTACATACCAAGAAATACAATACAATAATACTGGCATTGATAGTTACCCAAATGGTTACCTTTACTACTACCTTTACTTTATTTCTTTTTTTTTTTTAAAGATTTATTTATTTATTTATTTATCCCCCCCTTGCTGCTTGTGTTTGCTGTGTCCATTTGCTGTGTGTTTTTTCTGTGTCTGCTTATCTCCCCCTTGCTGTGAGGGCTTGCTGCATCAGCCCACCGCGCCGCGCGGGCCAGTCTGCCCTCATAAGGAGGCCCCGGGAAGCGAACCCAGGGCCTCCCATATGGTAAACGGGAGCTCTATTGGTTGAGCCACACCCGCTTCCCCATACTTTATTTCTTTATGCTGCTTTGAACCACTGTCAAGTGTCCTCTCACTTCGGTCTGAAGAATTCCCTTTAGCTTTGCTTGTAGGGCAGGTCTGGTGGTGACCTCCCTCAGGTTTTGTTTATCTGAGAATGTCTTAATCTCGCCCTCATTTTTTTTCCCAGCCCTTCAAGTATTTCAACCCACTGCCTTCTTGCCTCCATGGTTTCTGATGAGATCTTGGTATTCAATCTTATTGGGATTCCCTTGTATGTAACACACTGTTTGTCTTGCAGCTTTCAGATCTCTTTCCTTGTCTTGCATTTGACAATAAAATAAATATATGATGGGGTATGTTTTTTTTCATGTCTATCCTGTTTGGTGTTCTCTGAGCTTCTTGGATGCGCTAACTTGTTTTGCTAACTTTGGGAAGTTCTCTGTCATTTCTTTGACTAGTCCTTCTGCCTCTTTCTCTCTTTCTTCTCCTTCTGGGCCTCCCATAGCATGTATATTTGGTGCACCTCATGGTGTCCCATAGCTGTCTTGGGCTATTTTTGCTTTTAATATTTCTTTTTCCCTTCTGCTTCTCATCCTGACTCATTTCAAGTGATTCTTTTTTCTGCAAGTTCCATTCTTCTCTTGATAGCCTCCTGAGCATTTCTTTTCATTTCGGTTATTGTGGTCTTCAACTCCACTAGTCCTGTTTGGTTCCCTTTTAAAATTTCTTTCTCTTTGCTGAGACTCTCATATTGTTCATTCATTGTTTTCCTGATATTCTGTAGTTCTTTCTCTGTGCTTTCTTTCATCTCCTGAAGTATTTTTTTTTTTTAAGATTTGTTTCTCTCCCCACCCACCTTGTTGTTTTGTGCTCGCTGTCTGCTCTCTGTGTGTTCTTCTGTGTCTGCTTGTCTTCTCTTTAGGCAGCACTGGGAACTGATCCTGGGACCTTCCAGAGTGGAGAGAGGTGCTCAATCTCTTGTGCTTCCTCAGCTCCCTGGTCTGCTGTGCCTCTATTGTCCTCTTCTGTGTCTCTTTTTGTTGTGTCATCTTGCTGCGCCAGCTCTCCATGCAGGCCAGCACTCCTGCGCGGGCCAGCACTCTACCTGGGCCAGCACTCCATCTGGGCCACCTCGCTGTGCAGTCCAGCTTGCTTTTCACCAGAAGGCCCTGGGAATCAAACCCTGGACCTCCTATATGGTAGATGGGAGCCCAATTGCTTGAGCCACATCCGCTTCCCTCCTTAAGTATTTTTAAGATCATCTTTTTAAAGGTTTTGTTTGGTGTATCTCCATTCTTATCTTCTTTGTTGGTGTTTTCTGTATTTTCATCTTTTTCCTTTGGATAGCCTTTATTTCCTGTTTGTCTTGTACTCTTATGTTGCACATTGTACATTTTAATATTTTAAAATGTTAACTCTGGGATTTACTCCCTGGGATATTTGTTCTTAGTTTTGTGACCAGCTGGTAAGACAAGAGATTTTCTTGAACTTCTGCCTTCCTATCAGGAAGATCTGCCCAAGGTGAATGCACTGTGCAGGGTTTTCCCTGTCTTACTGGGCATTGGTCTAGTCCTGGGCTTTTGCTTGTTAGTTGTTTTGGACTTCCCCTCTTTAAAGGAGTTTGGTTGACCCCTCTGTTTCCCAGGAGACAAACCTTCCTCTCCTGGGTATCTGAAGCTGGCAGGCCTTTGTCCCAGACTCTGCCTCTATAGTGGGTTCCACTCCTTTTGTTGTCTCACCTGCTTTTGCTTGGAAGGCAAATTCTGGGAGGAGGGACACCCCAGGAAAGACTTTCCAAATTTGGTCTTTCCCAGCCAAAACGGGGCCAGGGTACCCATGAAGGAAGCGCAGACTGACTCCAAAGTGCCCTGGTGAGAGGGTCAGGAAGGGCACCAAGAACTTCTCCAATGGTTCCCCAAGGCCAAGCTTTCCTGGCCTTCCCAGCAAATGCAGCCCTTCAGCTGACTGCATCCCTGAGGGAAGCCTGGCATCTTAAATCTCCCCTGTCTCTGTCCCTGCCTGGGGAGGATTGAAACAATGGCTGCTACTGCCTTTGTCTGGCCTGGGTTGAAACAACAGCTGCCCTTAGAGCTGGGACCCAGTGATCTGTTAATCAAATGGCATGATTAGTGATTGGCTGTGCACACCCCTGTTCTTGGGGAAGAGGATCTTTATGTCCCTTTCTGTGAGCAGGCACTAGCCAGGGACTGGACTTTGCGGTGGCCTGCTGCGGGAGTGTGAGATGGGCACCAGTAGCTGCTGCTTGGAGAGAGCAATTTACAGTTCTTTACCATAACTGATCAGCCTCTTTCTCTGTTCTTCCTTATATGCTGTACAGTGTTCTTCTGAAATCTGGAGTTTCAAAATAGTTGTTTCAGAGACTTGCTGCATGCATAATAGCTGTTTTGGTGGAAGGACTGAGTCCTGGATCTCCCTATTCCACCGTCTTCCCTGGAGGCCCAATACTTCTTATTGTTCTTTAAGCACATTAAGCTTGTTCCTGTCTCTAAGCTTTTCCACTAGCTGTTCTTCTGCCTGGAATATTCTTCACCCAAATAGCCACAAAACTACTCCCTCTTTAGGTTTCTATTAAAATGTCATTTGATCAGAAAGGCATTTCCTGACTGCCCTGTCTAAAGTCACCCCCATTTCTATCATTCTTTTCCATGCTTTGTTTTTCTTCATTACACTTACTTGAAAATTTTTAAATATTTATTTGTTTTCTAGTTCATTGTGTCTTTCTTCCATTTGACTGTAAGCTTCATGAGGGCAGGGGATTTGTATATCTTGTTCATGCTATGTCCTTAGTTCTTAGATAATTTTAGCTCATAGCAAGTGCTCAAAAATATTTGTTGGATGAATAATGATAATGTAAACTCTGTTTATTGTTTTCAAGCTTCTAGAATCAATCTATAGAGATGCATGGAACCAAGTTTAATCACAGAATACAATATAAATGTTATCAGTCTCAACAATGCAAATTACAGCAGACATAAGTTAGCAGGTAGAAAGAGGAGAGAAGAGGTGATAGGGCAGGCATGTGCAAAAAATATCTCCCAACTTATGAATTGAGCATAACGGGTTGATGAAAAAAATAAAGGTGTATGTATATTATTTAAAGGTATAATGGCATCCAACAGAGGAACTAAGTTGTGCTATGTCTATTTGGAAGGGGAAGGAAAGTTAGGAGTGGGAGAAGTGTTCAAAATCAACAATCAGCAACAACAAAAAGCAAAGTAATAATAGCTATTCAGTTTAACATCAATACTTTAATATTTAATAATGTTAGGTCATGAATACTAAATTTTATTGCTACTTTATTAGTATACTCAACCAAAGCATGAATACTATTGACTGTTGTTGTTGTTAAAGCATTATGGTATCTGTCTCCAAAGATGGCCCCAATGCAGCATGCCTCCTGCTGGTCACACTTCAATACCGTCCTCTGCCATTCCTGAGTCTGGGCTGGCCTGGGGACTAACTTCATTTATTTATTTATTAAAGATTTTATTTATTCCCCCCTCTCCTCATTGTTTGCACTCATTGTCTGCTTTCTGTGTCCATTTGCTGTGTGCTCTCTGTGTCTGCTTGTCTTCTCTTTAGGAGGCACAGAGAACCGAACTCAGGACCTTCCATGTGGGAGAGACGTACTCAATTGCTTGAGGTGCCTCAGCTCCCTGCTTTTGTTGTATCTCTCATTGTCTTTTCTCTTTGTGTCTCCTTGTGTCATCTTGTTGCATCAGCTCGCCACACCTGTCCGTCGCACCAGCTTGCTGTCTTGCTCGTCTTCTCCAGAAGGCACTGGGAACTGAACCCCGGACCTCTCATGTGGTAGGCAGGAGCTCAATCACTTGAGCCACATCTGCTTCCCCCTGGGACTAACTTTAACCAATAGAATGTGGCAGAGTGAGACTCTGCCTATTCTGGGCCTTGGGTTTTGTTTTGTTTTGTTTTTTTGGGGGGGGCCTTGGCTTTAAGAAGGCTTGGTAGCTTCTGCTTTCGTGCTTCTTGGAGCCCTGAGAAAACCTGATAGAAGTCTGGCTACCCTGCTGGAGGGTCTCTCTACCAAGGAGAGAGAAAGGCCCTGTGATTACACAGGTAGAGAGAGACCCAGCTGTCCTGGCATCCCAGCTGAGCCCAGCATTCTGGCCATCACTGCCAAGATGCCAGACAAGTGAGTGAAGCCATCTTGGATGTTTCAGTCCCACCACTCTCTGACTGCAGTTGCATGAGATCCCCCAGATGAGAACAGCAGAAATAATCATCCAACTGAGCTCCAGCTAGACTGCAGAAGTGATAGATAATAAAATGGTTGTTGTTTTAAACCACTAAGAGTTGGGGTGGTTTATTATGCAGCAAAAGATAACTGAAACAATTATACTTAATCTTCTTCTCTCAGACACCCATTTCCTGCTCAAGTTCCAGAATATCCCAAAATTCCAAGAATGGAAGAGAGTGGGGGAGTGAGGAGGAGAGATAGGAAAGAGAGGAGAGAGAAGAAAGCAAGAGGTGCGGTTGCTATATGGGATGAAGTGGAAGGAGAATGTCCCCCTGTGGCAGGAGAGTCAAAGGACTTTTATACCCATGAATGTCAAGATTCAAATTTGAATCTTTTCATATCACTGCCATAATCATCCTGGCTCTTTCTTCTCATTTTCTTCCAATCCTTAGTAAAAACTACTACCTGCAGATTGCTTTATATGAGTAGAGTTTTTATGTACATTAAGGAGCTGAATTCATGACTGGACACTTCCTAGGGAAAATTCAGAACTCTAAGGATAAGGCTTATTCAGGAACAACTCCCTCCCTCCCTGTAGATGGTGTTTACTTGGGCTTGGCTCAGTGATTTGCTTAGGACAACAGACTATAGGCAGACAAGACCAGCACCACTCCTGAAGAGAAGATTCTAGAGGCACTGCAAGTTTCCCCCAGGCCTTCTGGTCCTGTGTCCTCTGCCACAAGAAGGGCGTGTGACCTATAGGAGCTGCTGCTCCTTTAGTCTGGAGGCCTGAGTAAGAAGACATACACACCACAGCCTAGAGCAGAGCTGCAGCAGCCAACCACAGCAGTGACCTGTAACACGAGCAGGGAATAAACACTTGTTATCATAAGCTGCTAAAATTTAGAGGTTATTAATGCTGCATAATCTAGTGAAAGGCAACTAATGCAAAGTCCATACTCTTAAACTCTTGCAGAGGGAAACAAAGAAAACTGGTAACTTACAAAGGGACTCAAGTCTGACAAAGTCAGACTTAAACAATATCTGGTAGTAGAAGGTAATGGAGCTCTCTGCCTTCAAACTGAAAAAATATTATTCTGAACTCTAAAATCTGTAACTGATGAAACTATGAAGATATATATACTTGTATATGCAAGGACTTGGAAAGTTTACCATCCATGTGCTCCTTATGAAACAAAAAAGGAAAAACATCCCATTTTATTTTTATCCAATCAAAATAAAAATAAAACAAATATTCTTTACTGTTAGTAAGGGCATCAGGAAATAGGTGATGGTATATGGAAATATGATGGTGGGAGTATAAGTTCATTCAATGTTTCTGAAGAATTTAGTAGAACATATCAAAAATCTTAATCATGGTCCCACCTTTTGATACAGCAATTTCATTTACAGCAAGTTATTTGAGGAAAATTAGCATCAGTGTGGGCAAAGGTTTAGCTACTAAGCTGTGGCATGGAGCATTATAAATAATAGTGACCATTGTAATAGCCTAGTGTACATACCAAGCAGGCATTAACTATGATGTTGTAATTTTTTAAAAATTATCGTTTAAAAATAAATAATTCATGAACCTGTTACAGAATTCAAAAAGATACAAAGAGCCATTCAGTAAAAAATAAGCCTTTCTCCCCCAACTATTCTCTAGACCCCGAGTTTTCTCCATGAAGACAGCTGATAACCAGTTTCCCTTCAATCCTTTCAGAGAGGAAAATCTTTCCTTACATATACATATGTTTGTGTGTGTGTGTATATACACACAAACACATATATATTATGTATATGATTTAATGTATGGTAGCATACTATCCACACAGCTCTGCCCTTTGCCTTTTACACTTAATTCTTGCAGATTGTCTAATATGGGTACATAGAGAGCTACCTCATTCTTTTAAACAACTACAGAGTATCCCATTGATGCCTGTCCATTAATTTATTGAGCCATTTTGAGAAAATCACATTTGGAGATTTGGAGTACATTCCATAACAGATACATGTTCATGATTTATGAAGTGAAGAAATAAAGCAGCAAAACGTTATAGTAGTCTGCAAGGCTGTTTCAAAGGTATAGCGCGCACATATGCATATTCACGCAAAAGCTTGGCATTTGCCTTTACAAATTCCTGGGATGGCACATCCACTGTGTCCTTTGTCCGAGTGAGTTGGCCTCTGTATCCAGGAAAATGACCCTGGTTTATGATCTAAAGAAATATTGGGGAGATAGTGCAGCCAAAGATAAGGAACAGGGTTAAATTGTTCTCTGAGTACTTGGTGACCTTCACACCCTTTTCCATGCCCAGTTGTGATACCAACCAACACTGCAGGAGTAGCGTCCAGTCTGAGACTTCCCTGATGCCAGAAAGCAACCCAGCAGTGCACTTCACAACTCTTTTTTGCTTGCTAATCATTGGAGTTAGAACATATCAGAGCTTGGACTAATCAATAACAGCGACTAGAGCCATTTCAGTCCTATATGAACTAAACTTGGTTTAAAATCCCAAGAGGAAAAGTAGTGGGAGCCCCCGAGTTCAGGGCCTAGAGATCAGTCTTCCCCGCCCCATGTGGGTTTTCTCTTTTAGCCCCACTCTGACCGGATCACTGGACCTCTCTGTGAAGCAATGACAAAAAGAGGGGAGACGGGACAGATCTCGATAGTTTGAAAAGCCTGTCATAGCTAAAATCTTCTCTCTGCTATCCACAGATGGTGTTCCTATTGAAACAAGCATATATATATTTTTTTAAATACACTTTAGGAATGATTCTAGAATTAAAGAAAAGTTGCAAAGATAATGCTGAGTTCCTGACTACTTCTCACCCAGCTTTCCCTAATAATGCTAACATCATACATAAATGTGGTACATTTGTTAAAACTAAGAAACCAACATTGGTACATTACTACTAACTAAACTTCAGATTTTATTTGGATTTCACCAGTTTTCCCACAGATGTTCTTTTTCTGCTCCAGGATCCAACCCAGGATCCCTCATTGCATTTTGTTGTCATTTCTCCTTGTTCTCTGATATGTAAGAGTTTCTTAGTCATTCTTTGTCTTTCATGACCTTGACAGCTTTGAGGAGTACTTTGTAGACTGTCCCTCAATTTGGGTTTGTCTTTTTTCTCTCTCTCATGATTATATTGGGGTATGGGTTTGGGGACGATTACTGTGGAGGTGCAGTGTCTTCATTATGCTAGATTGGGGTACATGATATTGATATGGCTTATCACTGGTGATGTTAATCTTGATCATTTGCTTATGGTGGGTTCTTCCAGGTTTCTTCACTATGCACTTGCTTTTTTTTCTCCTTTCCATATTCTATCCTTTGAAAGTGAGTCACTAAGTCCATCCCACATGCAAAGGGAGGAAGGAACTGAGTTCTGCCTTTGGGTGGGGGGAGAAATATGTACATGTATTATTTGAAATTTTGTAAGGAGGGTGTGGCAGTTTGAGATTATTTGTGAATACCAAAAAGAGAAAGGGTATGTTTGTAAACTAATCTATTCCGGGTGTGATACCCTTTGATTAAATTGGATCCAGTTGAGGACCCTTGATTAAATTACCTGTTAAGAGTAGGGCTTTGATTCCACCACATCAGCAAAGTGTGACTCAGGTTGAGTCCCCGCCCTCCCTTGTGGGCCTATATAAACAGACACTTACTCAAGAAGACACATGGGAAAGGAGAGAAATTTGCCATATGACAGATAGGAGAACGCTCAAAGAGCTAAGGTCCCGAGGAGAAATGAGTCATTTGTTTGATAGTTTGCAGCTAAAGAGAGCAAAGCAGCTAAGCAGCTGAGAAGGCCCTGGTAGAAATAAGCCCTATGCCAGAAACTGATAGGAAGCCCAGAAGGAAAGGAGAGACCAGGCAGAGATCAGCAACCATCTTGCTTCAACATGTGTCAAGCGACTTTGGTGAGAAAGCAACCTTGAGCTGGGCTCTTTATAACCTTGTAACTGTAAGCTTTTACTCCAAATAAATACCCCTTAAAAAAGCCAACAGAGTTCTGGTACTTTGCATCAGCACCCCTTTGGCAGACTAATACAGAAGATATGTCCTGTCTCCCCTCATTTATTTATTTATTCAATCACTTATTTATATACAAACATCCTTTTAATTAAAATGAAATCTTGCCTAAGTTAAAGGGGTTGGGCTGTTACGTATGTTTTAATAAAGTTGACCATCCCAGGTATTAGAGGATATAGATCTCTCTGGAGCTAAGAGCAGAAGCTTTAACAAAAGGCAGTTTAAGTCCAGCTCTGCTACATATTAACTATATTATCTAGGGCAAGTCTCTATATAAGCCTCAGTTTCTCCTTTTGAAAAATGGGGATATTAAGTACTAACAATGCTATTACATAGGGGTGTAAACATTCAATGAAATAATTCACATAAAATACGTAGCATAGGGCCTAGCACAGTCAATGCCTAATAAATATTAGCTGTTCTTTTATTACTCTTATAAGTTAATTTTAGTAAATTAAAAAGTGTATATGTAGTACATATGCATATGAATATAGAAATGTAGAGAGACAGAAAGAGAGACAGAGAGAACTGGTACTTAGTGGTACCTTTGGTGATTTGTATTTTATTTTCTGTTTTTACATTCTAAATTTTCTTTAATAAACTTTTATAATTTTTCTAGTAAGAGAATAACTAATAAAACTTAGTCCCCAGATTAATAACACCTGGCACTGGTGGAAGTGTGAAAAAATGAACACTGTCTCATCCAACTAAGTCCTTTCTGAAGAGAATTTTGGTAAAATATGTTAAATTTTGTAGACCATGTGATTCAGAAATTCAATTTCTAGCTATCTATTCAGACAAAAATATTGTATATATGCACAAAGATTTATCCATACATATGTTTAGTGCATCAATTATAAAAGCAAAAACTGGTAACAACTGGATGCCTACATACGAATTATGAACCTGTGCAGCCAATAGGATCATATTGTAGAAGAGCATTTAATGAGATTTTTAAAATGTTCATAATTGACAAAGGCTGGTTACAAAAATTATGTCTAGTAAAATTTTATTTTTGCAAAAGCAAAATACACACACATGCATATAGAGAAAAAGATAGAAAAAGACCCATCTAAATGGAAAGAGTTCTTATCTTTGGGTAGTGGGATCATGACTGATTTACTATTTTCTTATTGGCTTTATCTGTATTTTCCAGATGGCCTACATTTGTAAATTAAAGTAAATCCTATTTACTTTTGTAAATAGAAAAAGCCAATCATTACTATTTTTAACATGTGCATCATAGAGAATTTGCAAGAACACATAAAGGTATATAGAAGAAAATTAAAATCACTCACAATCCTACCACTAAAGGTTAACTATTACTAACAATTTGTTGTATTTTCCTTCAGTTTCTTTTTTTATCTGCTTTTTTTCACTTAACATGGTATCATGAGCATCTTCCCAAGTCTTGGAGACTTTAAAAAACAACATCCTGGTCCTGTGGGTGTGAACCCATTTGTAACTAGGACCTTTGAAGATGTGATTAGTTAAGGTGAGCCCAAACTGAATGAGGGTGGGCCTTCCTGCAATCTGGCGGAAGTCCTTATAAGCAAGGGAAATTGGGCATGGATGGAGAAGACTTGGGGAGCAGCCAGAAGCTGGAAGTCAACAGATCCCAGAAGAGAAGGGATAAGATGTTACCATGTACATTGCCATGTGATGTAAAAGCCAAGAACCACGGATCACAGGCAGTCAGCCTCAGAATGCCACACTCTTTGGGGAGAAAGCATCACCTTACTGATGACTCAATTTTGGAATTCTTCTAGACTCAAAACCATGAGCCCATAAATTCCCATTGTTTAAGCCAACCTATTTTACAGTTTTTGTTTTAGCAGCCAGGAAACTAATTCATCATCAGATAAGAGGTAATAGGACATATATCTAAATATATGTGTAAATTAGTGGAATAAAAAATGAATTGAGGTTGTGAAATAATCATATCTTCTGCAATGTCATAATTTGCCTCCATAATGCACCATTGATTTGTATTTCAAGTTATGATAGCTGCTTTATATTTAGAGCATTGGTTTAAAATATTTATTTCCTTTTTACTTAATAAGACTTGGAGATTCCTATAATTATGTAATGCTTCTATTTAGTTTTGATCCTGTCAAATTCTCTAAAATATTCAACTACCTTGGTCATTATTGCTCCCGTAAGGGGTTAGAATATCTGGAAATTTTAAAAAAACATGGTGTAAGTTTGTGCAAGATAAGGTGGCCAGCAAATTGAGATAAAACCCAAAATACCATAAATAATGTTCTGGGATTTTTCTGAGCAAGTGCCGGAAAACCTCCTGGCAATGTTGCTAGATAGAGCCTACTTGGGATCTGGGCCAAGGATTTACTTTAATCCTTAGGAATTGTGCAATTTGAAAACTGAAGTTTCAATTTCCCTTGTATTTAATACTATTCTGTCAGCTATGCACATTCTTCTTTGTCAATTTTATTGACCAAAGGGTGTGTTGTGCACTTATTGGACAAGAATATTCTTCTTAACCAGTGTGGCGTCCAGCTTATCTATTTGTGGTATGCCTTCATCTATGACAACAAGGAGTTTAAAGTGCTCATTAAGGTAAAACAAAACAAAGCCAAAACCAAGGCCAGTGTTGAACATAAAACATCTTATACTTTATATATCTTTAGGTTGCTTAAAAAATGAAAGCTGGGCTCTTTCTTGCAAAGCAACTGCACCTCCAGGATTTTTCATTTGTCACCATGGAGCTGGCTCTCTGTAGCAGACCTGGATGGAGAATGGAGACCATATAATAGATCAGGAGGGTGGAAGGATGCAGGACTAGCTTCTTCCTTGTGAAGTGGAGGGAGTATTGTCACTAACTGGGCCCTTTCTCACCTCTCCATTCAAGCTGGGACAGACCCAAGAAAAGGAGGGTGGAAGAAGACACAGGAACAGGACAAAAGAGAGATGACAAGCTGTCTACGTCATCTTACAAAATAGCTGGGAGGGTTCTTAAATTATCTAACTTGACTACTCCTTATTACAGACTGAGGGGCCAAGTGATGGATGGAAACATGCCCAATGCTGCTTTCATCACAGAGCTGGCTCTAGAACTCAGCCAAGGCACTTTCCACTTCACCACACTGCTTTGATGGATGTTTGGAAGAAAAGATGGCCAGGGCTGACCTTGGTAAAATTTAAAAGCAGACACAGCTAGCAGTAGGCATATTTCCCTCTCCATTTTTGTACCCTTTGTGGTGCCTTACCCAACTAACTCCTAAAGAAAGGCCCCATCTCTTCAAGTTGTCTACTGGCTACTCAACAGTCCCACCTACCCCAGGCCACATCTTCAATTTTTCAGCATACAGATAATCAGCTCTTGGGAAAGCTATTCCAATAAACAAAATTGCATAAAAATTCTAACAACTGATACTTTTATCTGCCTAATCTTCTCAGGGGGATTACTCTGGAATCCAGATGAAACTCTAAATATTAAATACTTAAAGCAGAATGAGGAAGGGATTTTTATCTCTTCTGCATCAGTCAGCCAGTGGGGCAGAATTACTTGTAGCCTTGCTCTAGTCTAGTCCAAGTCATAAAGGGAAAGGCAAGCTGATGAACTGTAGGGCAAGGGGAAGAGGTCTTTCGTTCTAGGTTAGAAGTATTGCCAGCTGTTAAAGTTAAGGTATTAAACGAGCAGACCTTTTTGGGAGTTTGGGCAGTAGTAGCCCTGGGTTACATTTGGAAACTGGATTTGGAAATGGAAGACAGTACTTCCAATGTATTGTTTTAAAGCTAAGTGGTAGTTTGCTCTGATTATTTGGAACAGTTGTTCTTAAACTTTTTTGAGGTCATGTACTCATAAAAATTTACATGCAATTTGAGGGGAATTATGGATTCCTTGAAACCCATTGGTGGCTAAGAACCCATGATTTAGAGGGAACATTTGATAAGAGTCAATTTTGGTGAGGGATTTTTTTCCAAATGGGATTGCATAAGAAAGTGTACTGCATCCAGAGAGATGTCAATCTCTAAAATAAATATATTTTAGGGATTTATTTTAATTCAATCTAAGATCATTTTCAAATTTAATGCATGTAAGATAAAGATAGTCCTGGTGTTTTACAGGGGGCTACTATTAGACAAGATTAATACAAGCTGATTTACTTTGACCTGAAAACTGCAGGTGGTAGAAGGAGATCTGGGAGGAAGGAAATTCTATAACGGAGCAAGTTTTGTCAGAACAGGGGGTGGAGTGATGGGTATTTGGTGAAGGATGAAACTGATGGCATAGGATAGGGATTTGTATCAGTGAGCATTCTCCTGAGAAACAGAATCGACAGGATCTATCATCTCTCTCTCTCTCTCTAAAGATTTATTTGTCCATTCTCCCCCACCCCTGCTGTTCCTGCGCTAGCTGTCTGCTCTCCACGTGCTCCTCCGTGTCTGCCTATCCCGTCTCCAGGTAGCACTGGGAACTGATCCCAGGGGCCTCCAGAGTGGGAGGGAGGTGCTTCATCTCTTGTGCCACCCCAGCCCCATGGTCCGCCACGTCTCCCATTGTCTATTCTCTGTGTCTCCCTCTGCTGCGTCATCTTGCTGTGCCAGCACTCCTGCGCGGGCCAGACTCCTGCGCGGGCCAGCTCCCTGCATGGGTCAGCTCGCCCATCACCAGAAGGCCCTGGGAATCAAACCCTGGACCCCTCCCATATGGTAGACGGGAGTCCCTCTCTATCTAAATATTAAGAGATTATAGGAATTGGCTCATGTGACTGAGGGGATTGGCAAGTCCAAATTCCACAGGGCAGGCTGGCTGAAGAGGAGATAAAAAATTCTTCTGTCTGCTGAAATCCTCAGTTCTCCCTTTAAGGTCTCAATTGATTGGGTGAGATTTCTCTCATCGCTTAAGTTCATCTCTTTGTTGGTTTGAGATTAGTCTGCAATCAGCTAATTATTTAAATTCACAAAATATCCTCACAGTAACAATCAGGCCAGTGCTTGCTTGACCAAACTGGACACCATAACTTAGCCAAGCTGACACATGAAATTAACCATCATAGGATTCAAATACAAGAAAAGTAGATGTTTGGCTAAAGACAAAGATAATTAGGAAAGAAGGGGGCAGAAAGGTGGCAAGAGATCTTGAGATGGAGACAGTTTCAGCTAGGACTTCTGATGATTCTCCTTTCCATTTAAATCTCACTGCAAGCGTTTCTCGAGGATAAGGACTAAATTTTCTTCTAATAACATTTTCTGAATGCCTCATGAATAAAAATGCTCATTGATTTCATTGCTGGATGATACAGATTAACTTCAGACTTGTATCTCTGACTGGATTGCTTGCTTTTTCTCTAGTTGAGTGTTTCCTATAGCTATCCACACTAGACTGTCTAACGGACACAATGTTAAACTTGTTTTGCATACTTCCCCACCTAAAATGCTTTTTCTTCAAAATTTAGTGACACCTTCGCACTCAACTCTTCCATCTCTGATCACGTCAATCCTTGAGGAAATCTCTCAGTCATGGGGATGATTTCTGTCATAATGGTGTTGGTGATGTCTTTAGGTTCTCTGGTGACGTCTTAATTTGTGCCATTCTGGTTAACTCCGTTAGGCTGTTTCTCCTTGGTGGCTATGTATTCCACTGAGTGCAGGCTTCCTTCTGTTTATGCCTACTACCTGACCAGGTTTACTAGACAATAAACAAACATTTTCAAAGAGTGTCAATAAACTAAATTTGGTGTAAAAAGAAAAACTCGATGTTTCTGTTGGCTGGAAAATAAGAGTCTTTTCATGTTGGAAATGCAAAGCTATCAAATGGAAGATAACGGGCAGCTGAAAAGGATAAGTTTCATATTTTGGGATTTGGAAACATGGCAACTACAGCATTAATAAAATTCTATTAATTTATTTCAAGGGACCAAAGTTCTAGAGGGTAATAATAATAATAATTAAAATTGATATAGCTTTTTTTTTCAAGACTAAATGATATAGTTAAAACATAAAAATTGTCAAACTGAATTAAAAAAATTCAAATATATTAAGTTTATAAAAGACAGATCTAAAACATATTGTGATTTGATATTTTCTAATATCCCATTTCATCTGGATTTTCAAATTCTTGGCAGAATTATATATGGTATTCTCCTAGTTTACTTAAGATTGCCTCAACATTAATACCTATATTTCAAATTTTACATAGTTTTCATAAGACTTGCTGGAGTTCTGTCTATTGTGTTAGTTTTATCAATAACCACCTTGTTTTTCTTTAGCACCTCTACTGCTTGTAAATAAATATATTGTTTACTTCTTTTCTTATTACTTTCCTCCTCCTGCTTTCCCAAGGTTTTATTGTCATTTTCTGAGATCTCAAATTTAAAGCTAATTTAGTTTCCACTTTTCTTTTGCTCTTTCTCTCACACCTTTTTAATATAGCTTTTTACATTGCAAAACATAGTAACATAATTGTTTTAAATTAGTGCTTTTAATCACCTAAGAAGGTAGGTGAAGACACTGATGAGCAAAGGTCATGACCCATGAGTGGCAGAGCCAAAACCTGATCTTTGATTGGGTATCGAGTGGGGACCCTGTGTCTGTCCAGCTGAAAGGGAAGTTGTGGACAGAATGTCATCCTGAATACTCAGAGATGCTAGAGAACTTTTAAACTAATGATTAAAGAGCATCCTCAAAATATTACTACCAACCTAAGTATCTTACATGAGCTCTGCTCATGCAATTAGATTAGCCTTTTCCTTAAGAGCACTGAAAATGATCACTAGCTGGTGGCCAGTGAACGGGAGGGGGATGAGGAGCACTGGCTTAAAAATACCCATCAGGACCCAAACCAACTGACTGCTTTTTGGACAAAAGGTAATAACCTAATAGTCTAGCATTAGAGGCATAAAACAGCAGACTCGAAATGACAGAAGAATAAGTGGCAAACAAGACAGAACAGCTGAAATTGAAGAGAGAGAAGAGTAGAGAGAGCAAGGAATGGAAAAAATTAAGCAGTGGCTCAAGGAGTTGAATGATAACATGAAATGCAACAATATACATATAGTGGGAGTTCCAGAAGAAGAGAAATAAAAGGGGCAGAAAGAATATTTGAGAAAATAATGGCTGAAAATTTCCCAACTCTCATGAAAGAAATTAATTTACATGTCCAAAAAATACAGCATGCCTCAATCAGAATAAATCCAAACAGATCTACTCCAAGACATATATTACTCAGAATGTCAAACATCAAATATGAAGAGAATTTTCTGAGAGCAGCAAGGGAGAAGCAAACCATCACATACAAGGGATGCCCAGTAATAGTGCAGATTTCTCATCAGAAATTATGGAGGTGAGAAGACAGTGATATGATACAATTAGATTACTGAAAGAGAAAAAATTTCCAGCAGAGAATTCTTTATCTGGCATAATTGTCCTTCAAATATGAAGTAAGTTTAAAATATTTACAAATAAACAGAAACTAAGAGTTGGTAAAAAGAATATACCACTGCAGGAAATATTAAAGGGAGTCTTACAGCCCCAAAGCAAAAGACAGGAGAGAGAGGCTTGAGGAGAGCATAGAAGGCGAGAATAGCAGAAAGGATAACCAAAAAAGTAAAAAGACAGAAGAAAATAAGATATGACATATGAAAACCAAAGAATAAAATGGTGGATGTAAATAATGCATTTACAGTAATATCATTGAATGTGAGTGGATTAAACTCCTCAATCAAAAGATACAGGCTGACAGAATGGATAACAAAAAAACAAGAGTCATCCATATGGTACCTACAAGAGACTCACTTTAGACCCAGAGATACAAAACAGCTGAAAGTTAAAGGTTGGAAAAAGATACTCCACGCAAACAGTAACAAAAAAGAGCAGGGGTCGCTATACTAATATCAGACAAAACAGACTTTAAATGCAAAAAAAGTTATAAAGAGATACAGAAAGCCATATCATATTAATACAAGGGACAATCCACCAGGAAGAAATATTGGTCATAAATGTCTGTGCACCTAACCAGCTCCAAAATACATGAGGCAAACTCTGGCAAAACTGAAGGGAGAAACAGACATCCCTACAATAATAATAGTTGGAGACTTCAACACACCACTCTTATCATTAGATAGAACTAGACAGAAGATCAATAAGGAAACAGAGAAATTGAACAATATGATAAACGAGCTAGAACTAAAGACATATACAGAACGTTGTATCCCAGACCAACAGGTTATGCATTCTTCTCAAGTGCTCATGGATCTTTCTAGAGGATAGACCACATAGTAGGTCACAAGGCAGGTCTCAATAAATATTAAAAGACCGAAATTATATAAAGCATCTTTTCAGATCATAATGGAATGAAACTGGAAATCAATAATAGTTGAGAAAGGGGAAATTTTGCAAATGTGTGGAGGCTAAACAACACACTCCTAAATAATCAGTGGGTCAAAGAAGAAATTGTTAGTGAAATTAGAAAACATATTGCGACAAATGAAAATAAGAACACAATTTATCAAAACTTAGGGGATATAGTGAAGGCAGTGCTGAGAAGAAAATTTATAGCCCTAAACTCCTATATTAAAGAAAAAAGAGCTAAAATCAAAGATCTAATTGAATAACTAGAGAAACTAGAAAAAGAACAGCAAGCCATTACCAAAGCAAGCAAAAGGAAAGAAATAATAAAGATTAGAGCAGAAATAAATGAAATTGAGAACAACAACAACAAAAAACAATAGGGAAAGTCAATAAAACCAAAAGCTGGTTCTTTGAGAAGATCAATAAAATTGACAAACCCCTCGCTAGACTAACAAAGGAAAAAAGAGAGAAGATGGAAATAAAATAAGAAATGAAAAGGGGAAGTTTTGACTGACCCCACAGAAATAAAAAGGATCATAAGAGGATATTATGAAAAACTGTATGCCAACAAATTAGCCATCCTAGATGAAATGAACAAATTCCTAGAAACACACAAACAACCTACACTGATGTTACAAGAAATACACGAACTTAACAAACCAATCACATTTAAAGCGATTGATTCTATAATAAAAAATCGCCCAAGAAAGAGAAGTCCAGGACCAGATGGCTTCACAGGTGAATTCTATGAAGCATTTTTCTTTTCATTTTTAAAAATTTATTTAAGTATATCACTCATACATAAACATACACAAACAATAAGTGTATAGTAATAGTTTTGAACTTACAAAACAAACATACATAACATCATGCAGGGATATCATACCTCACCCTATCAACAATACCCTGTATTGTTGTGAAACATTTTAAACTAATGATTAAAGAGCATCCTCAAAATATTACTACCAACCAAAGTATCTTACATTTGGTGTATTTTCCCCCAACCTACCCTATTATTATTATTATATCATTTATATATGAACACACATAAACAATAACTGCATAGTAAAAGTTGTGAACTTACAAAGCAAACATGCATAACATCATACAGGGGTCCCATACATTAACCCACTACCAACACCTTGCATTGTTGTGAGATATTTGTTACAAATGATCAAAGAATATCATCAAAATCTTACTAATTATAGTCCTTACCTTACATTTGGTGTCTTTTCCCCCAATGTACCCTATTACTATTTTTTAAAAATATTTTTATGACAGAAGTTGTAAACTTACAAAACAATCATGCACGTGTGCAAGATTCCCACACAACATCCCTCTATCAACACACCACACTGTGGTGGAACATTTGCTACAGATTACGAGATAATATCATCAGGCTATTACCAGGTCCATAGTGTACATTTGGCACATTTTTTCCATACTCCCCCATTATCAACACAGTACATCTTTGGCTCAGATGCCTGAATATTACATTATTAATGTTAACCACAGCCCATAGGTCATTCCAGTTGTATTTTTCCCATGCTTCTCCACATTCCCACCACCCTGCAATACTGATGTATATCTGCTCTAGCTCACAAAGGACACTCTTGCATCTGTACCATCAACAACAATTCTCATCCACCTCTGGGTTCACTGTGTTATTCAGTCCCTAGGTTATTCTTTAGCTTACTTTCTACTGACCTTTACTTCCCCAGACTACCCTTTTCAGCCACAGTCCCATTTATAAATCAGTTGCTACTCACTATAATGTGTTACCATTAACTCCATCCATTTCCACACTTCTACAGTCAAGTTAATTAAAACTTCTATAATACATTAAGCATCAGTAGTTCTTCTCAACCCTCCTCTTATCTCCTAATAACCTATACTCTAGGTTTTAACTCCATATGCTTATTCTTCGTATTTAGTTCATATTAATCAGACCATGCAATATTTGTCTTTTTGTGTCTGGCTTACTTTGCTTAGTATAATGTCTTCAAGATTCATCCATGTTATCATATATGTCCCAATTTCATTTCTTCTTACTCCAGCATAGTATTCCATTGTATGTATATACCACATATTGTTTATCCATTCATTGGTTGATGGACACTTGGGTTGTTTCCATCTTTTGGCAATTGTGAATAATGCCGCTATGAACATTGGTGTGCAGATGTCTGTTTGTGTCATAGTTTTTAGTTCTTTTGGATATATTCCTAGTAGAGGAATTACTGGATCATATGGTAGTTCTATATTTAGCATCCTGAGGAACTGCCAAACTGTCTTCAACAGAGGCTGCCCCATTTTACAAACCCACCAACAGTGAAGGAATGTTCCTATTTCTCCACATCCTCTCAAGCAGTTATTGTTGTCTGTTTTTTTAATAATGGCCATTCTGTGCAGTGTTAGATGATATGTCATTGTTGTTTTGATTTGCATTTCCCTAATAGCTAGTGATATGGAACATTTTTTTTCATGTGCTTTTTGATCATTTGTATTTCTTCTTTGGAGAAATGTCTATTTAAGTCTTTTTAAAATCCATTTTTAAATTGGATTGCTTGCTCTTTTATTGTTACATTGTATGACCTCTTTATATAGAATGGAAAACAAACCCTTATCAGATATGTGGTTTCCAAATATTTTCTCCCATTGAGTGGGCTGCCTTTTCACCTTGTTGATGAAGTCCTTTGAATCACAGAAGTGTTTAAGTTTGAGGAGGTCCCATTTATCCATGTTTTCTTTCATTGCTTGTGCTTTCAGTGTAAGGTTTAAGAATCCACCACCTACCACCAGGTCTTGAAGATGCTTCCCTACATTTTCTTCTAGGAGCTTTATGGTATTTACTTTTATATTTAGGTCTTTGATCCATTTTGATTTAATTTTTGTATAAGGTGTGAGATAGGGGTCTTCTTTCTTTTGGCTATGGATATCCAGTTCTCCCAGAACCATTTTTTTTTCTTTTTCTTTTTTTTTTATTGTGGGTACAGAACCATTTTTTGAATAGACTGTTTTGTCTCGGTTGGGTGGGTTTGACAGGCTTGTCAAAAATCACTTGACCGTAGATGAGAGGGTCTAGGTCTGAACCATCAATTTGGTTCCATTGGTCTATGTGTCTATCTTTATGCCAATACAATGCTATTTTTACCACTGTAGCTAGGTAATATGATTTAAAGTCTGGAAGTGAGAGTTCTCCAACTTCACTTTTCCTTTTTAAGATGTTTCTGGCTCTTTGGGGCCTCTTATCCTTCCAGATAAATGTAATAATTGTGTTTTCCATTTGTTTAAAAAATGCTGGTGGAATTTTTATTGGGATTGCATTGAATCTGTATATCAATTTTGGTAGAATTGACATCTGAATGATATTTAGTCTTCCAATCCATGAGCATGGAATGTTCTTCCAATTATTTAGGTCTTTTTTAAAAAAATTCTTTTACCAATGCATTATAGTTTTCTGAATACAAGTGTGCTTTACATCCTTGGTTAAATTAATTCCTAAATATTTGATTCTTTTAGTTGCTATTGTAAATGGATTTTTTTTTCCTGACTTCCTCCTTAGATTGCGCATTACTAGTGTATAGAATCACCACTGATTTTAGTGTATTGATCTTGTATCCTGACACTCTACTGAAATCATTTATTAGCTCTAGCAGCTTTGTTGTAGATTTTTTGGGACTTTCTAGATATAGGATCATAACATCTGCAGATAGTGAAAATTTTACTTCTTCCTTTCCAATTTGGATGTCTTTTATTTCTTTTTCTTGCCTGATTGCTCTTGCTAGAAC
>JAQZBX010037850.1:0-23635 GCA_029593785.1 Cabassous unicinctus | reverse complement strand
TGCCCTCACAAGGAGGCGCCGGGAAGCGAACCCGGGGCCTCTCATATGGTAAACGGGTGCGCTATCCATTGCGCCACAGCCGCTTCCTGCCGTGAGGTTGCTGCATCAGCCCACGACACCGCGCGAGCCGGCGTGCCCTCACAAGGAGGCCTCGGGGCGCGAACCCGGGCCTCCCATATGGTAAACGGGGGCTCTATCCTCTGAGCCACACCCGCTTCCCAACAAAAGGCTTTAAAGGTTGTGTCATCACAGCAGAGGCTAAACATGATTAAAAACGTGCAAACTTTCACTCCTGGGTCACAGACTATTTCCTAAGACAATGAAATCAGCAATGAAAGAATTTCCTGTGAATGGAACGTTTGGCTGAAAGTAGGCATTTCAGAGATTTCAATTTCAGCCTAATTTGATGGCAGGTACAGCAATTTGGGGACGGATACTTGATGGAGAGCATGAAACACTCTCTTCTGTTCAAAGATGTGATTGGTACCAGACCCCAAAGCTCGGTTAGCTGAGGACCTAGCTAGTTTAAGGAGCAGAAACTCTCCCCCTTTTCCTTTATTGAAACATACAGGAAAAGGGATTACGCCTTCCTGTACATCACTTTTCCCGAGTGCAAAATCACAAAATTATTTTAACCCATTTAATCAAACTACTGCTAGGAAAATACAAGGCAGGGCAATTGTGGACTTTGCTTGCTGCTAAGTGCCGCATAAACGCCTAAGAGAAGGCTGCTCTGTGTGAAGCTGCAGCCTTTAGGCCAATTCACCTATTAGAATCCGAACATTAGTGACTGTCTCATCTTTGGGCCTTCGCGAAGAACCCAGGGCCCGAGCTTCCCAGGGGCAAGTACTTCCCTTTCTTGGCCCACTCCAAAAATTTTTGTATTTTATTTTATTACCTACACATTTTCCTCCTTCCTTTGGTCATGAATCAGAACACTTTAGAGCTAGAAGGAGCTTTAGGGATATTCTAGTTATTTCTCATTTTTCAAACAAAGCAAGCCCTCCAGGTAAGTGGTTCCAGAGTTTTCTGTCTCAGACCTGAGGTCCGAGGGGGGCGGGGGGCTTAGCTCAGCCCAGCGAGAACCTTCTGCAATATCCCTAGTGGCCCCACTCAGGGTTTCCACCACTGGACAAATTAATATGTGGGAATTCTTCCTTGGATGTTGTTGGAATGTGTCTTTTTGTCAAAGGCCCCCAGCGGCCCCCGTTCAGCCTTCGGAGCCTAATGCCAAAGCACTGGGCTCAGGTCGGGACCTCAAAGTGGATGATGGTGGGAAAGCTGGGAAGTCAACCGAGGTCCATGGAGCCTTGCTGGGTGATTTCACGTGCTAGTGCGTCGTCATCTTCACCACAGTCTGACGAAATACGCATGCCATTCCCACCCAGAGCCATGGAAAATGAGGATGAGAATGTAAGCAACTTCTCCAGGGGGTGTTAGGTCCAGGCTTCCAGCCCACATTCCAAGGCTCCAGCTCTTGGCGCTTCCCTGTAAGGCAGTATCAGGGACTGGCTTCCCAGGCAGATGACCGAGGCCGGGGCCCAGCCTCGGGGGGAAAGCCTAGGATGGGTTCCGGGAACTGGACAGTGAGCCTGGGGTTGGTTGAAGGAACAAGGCAAGAAGCCAGTTCATAGAGCCGGGGCACAACGGTGGGGGACAGCCCTACCTTGCGGTGAGCCCCAGGCTCCCAAATCTCACCGCCCCCCCTCCCCCGTGAGCCCAGGCCACCCTGGGCCGTCCTTCCTGTTACTCTCTGTCGCTGTCTGCGCTCTGACTCCTCACCTGCTGCCACCTGCTGCGGCGCCTGCCTTTTAGGCTCCTGTTAGCACGGAGCAGCTGGTGGCTGAGCTGGGGAATGTAAGCCTCGGGTCACAAGCGCAGGGTGACAAGCCTGAGGTCTGCAGTGGGTCTGCCCGGGTGTAAAGCTGGCCAGCAGCTCGGGCGGGTCGCTAAGCCGCTTTGTGCCTCGGGCTCCTCTGTCTAAAATGGAGGTAATGCCAGGCCACCATGGCAGCGCCGCTCGCGCTCGGATGGCTAGACGAGCCAGCCCAGGAAGGGGCTGAGAACAGTACCTGCCTGTTCCAGAATGGACGCCCACCATGGATCTGCGCACACGGGGAACACGCCGCTGGACAGAGCTCCCCTGGAAGGGACCTCGCGAGGACCTTACCCAGGCTGGGAAGGCACTGTCTTCTGAGTCAGGCCGTTCCATTTTTGGACTGCTCTGACTAAGAAAATTCTTCCTTGTGTTCAGCCAAAATCCACCTCCCTACATCTCCCACTCATGGTCCCTGCTCTGCCAGAAGGCAAATGTCAGAAAAATATTCTCGAAAGAGAAGACACAGAACGTAAATATAGTGAGTGATGCAGTCCGGTTGAGGAATCACAGCCTTCCTCGCAGCCATTCGGAAAGCGCTCAGCCCAGGGCTCAGCTCCAGCCCGAGTGGACTCAGACACCTTGGAGCTGAATTTGAAAACCAGTACAAGTTCTTAGTCTTCTCTGCTGCTTTAAAAAATGCCCACAACGTCTTTCTTCATTGTTTTCAGACCCTAAGGGCTGCTGCCTGCCCGGATACCGGGTGAAAGGTCACTTTGCGTGGCCGCGGTGACAGCCACAAGCCGCAGAGCCACAGCTGCACCTCCCTCCGTACGTGCCGTCCAGCCTGTAACCACCGAGCACACAGGACGGTGACCCGCGAAGTCACACGTCAGGGTGCCGCCTGCTTACAGAGCTGGGTCAGGTGTCAACGACCCGGGTGTCCGTTCCTGCCTCCAGGGAGTCACTGTTTGAAGTCAGTGCAGACGCTGGCACGAGATGAACACACACCCTTTAAAAATTTAATTTTTATTGTGGTGATATATGTACGACATACAATTTCCTGTTTTAACCACTTTCAAGTATACATTTCAATGGTGCTAATTATATTCACAATTGTGCTACCATCACCACCGTCCATTATCAAAAGTTTTCCAGCACCCCAAATAGAAACTTGCCCCCATTAAGTGTGAACTCCCCATTCGCTCTCCCCCACCCCACCACTGCTAACCTGTAACCTACTCTGACTCTGTGAATTTGTAAATTCTAGTTATTTCATATCAGTGAGATGACACAATATCTGCCCTTGTGTGTCTGGCTTATTTCAGGCCGTGTGATGTCTTCCAGGTCCATCCATCTTGTAGCAGGTGTCAGAACTCCATTCTTGTTTGTGGCTGAGTGATCTTCCCCTGTGTGCACAGACCACGTTTTGTTTATCTATTCCTCTCTGACGGGCTTCCACCTCTGGGCTCTTGTGAATAATGCTGTGATGAACGTTGGTGGACAAATATCCGTTTCTAGTCCTCAGGCATCTTTTTAAAGATAGATTTGAGAGTGTAGCTCTCTGATAATGCTTGTTAAGAATCTTTGAGCATTTCAAGTCTGGATCAAGTCAAACTGAGGACTCGTGTCGGCCCCACTCAGCTCCTCGGCCCTGGGAAGCGAGACCACCATGTTGTGTCTGAGTCGGATGTAACGTGGCCTGGCGCTCCTACGGGGCCCGGCTGGCAGCAACGCCAGCCTTGGGCAGGCCACCCTCGCCCCCTCCAGGAGCTTCCCCACAAATCTGGAACAGAAGGAGGAGCGGCCTGGGCCCCCTTTCCCTCCGAGGCCTCTTACCAGCTCTGCTCTGGTTAAGGGCTTGGCCCCAGGACCCCCAGAGGCCCCTCTCAAGGTCAAGTGCTTACAGAGGTCAGCAGCCCCCTCCCTCCCCAACAAGGGGGCTGTGCTGGCAGGCCATCTCGTCCACTCGCCCTCTGTCCTCCTCAAGCCCCTGCACCCCTCTCCACTGGAACTGAAGCTTTCTGCCAGGGGGCAGCCAAATCTGCCCTCTTTCACCCCTGTCCACTCTTGGTGAGCCCCCCCTCCTTCCTTGTGGGCAATCCAACTCATCTCCCTCAACCATCCTGAAGTACAAAAGCTTCCTCCCTCGTCCACTGCCAGGGAGTACCTGTAAGAAGCTCAGACCTCTCTGTATTAGTCAGCCAAAGGGGTGCTGATACAAAATACCAGAAATCTTTTGGCTTTTATAAAGGGCATTTATTTGGGGTAGAAGCTTACAGTTACCAGGCCATAAAGTGTAGGTTACTTCCCTCACCAAAGTCTGTGGCCACGTGTTGGGGCAAGATGGCTGCCGCCGTCTGCCAGGGTTCAGGCTTCCTGGGCAACTCTCTTCCCAGGGCTTGTTTCTTTCTGGGCTCAGCTGCCCTGCTTGCTCCACAAGGCCAGCTAGACTATCAGGCTAATGGCTCATCTCTCTTCCCGGGACTCCAATATCAAAACTCCAACCTCCCTTCTCTGCAGTGTGTTTTCTCTGTGTCTCAATGTCTTACTGACATGGCCCAATCAAAGCCTTAATCATTATTTAATCAAGTAAAAGTGAAACCTCGAATATAATCTAATATGCCCAGAGGAACAGATCAGTTTATAAACATAATCCAATATCTATTTTTGGAATTCATAAACCATATCAAACTGCCCCACTCTCCAAGTTGACCCCTCCCAGGAAAGGAGCTGGCTAGCATTGAACGATGACAGAAAAGCAAACACCCGAGACACTGAGTGGGGTTTTCCCATCATCTTCACCACGGGACAAAGTTTTGTTCAAAGCAGCCAAACCTTTGAGGTGCTCAGAAGCCCCTGTCACTACTTCACTTCTGGGGCCCCAGTGACACTCAACAGGATTCCTGGAGTGTCACTTCCCGGCAGGACAGCTCCACAGGGGGGCAAAGCCAGAGCCCGCTGGCGTCCTCCCCCCACGCCCGCTCCAGGTCAGCCCCCGGTGTGAGGCCCTGGCTTGGCTCTGTTTTCCTTCGGACATGTTTGTCTTCTCTTGTTTCACCCCCTGAAGCTGCTGGAGTCCCCGGCAGCTTCCTCCTGACAGCCCTGGACGCCCTGTCCGCCTGGACCCCTCTGTGGGCCCCGCTTTCTGAGGGTCCCCGTCCATCCCCCCCTCCTGGTTGAAGGACGGGCTGGCCCAGAGGGTAGAGTCACCTCAGAGCAGTCAGGAAGTCCTTGAAGTAATTAGTACCTGAGCGGCAGGAAGGCCGGGTCACCCAAAGCAGTGCGGTGGACTGGGCCCCGACCGCGAGGGACACGGTCGGGACCGTTGGTGAGATTTGAACGTGGGCTGTGCATTGGATCGCGGCATTACAATAAGGCCGAGTTCCTGGTTCTGATCACTGTATTGTGGCCGCGTGAGAGATGATCCCCTTGAGTATTTAGGGGCACAATGTTTCCTACGTACTGTCAAATGATTCAGAAAAAATATGCATATATGTGCGTATTTGTGTGAGCGTTTGTGTGTGTTTATGGAGAGAGAGAAAGATACGCAAAGGGGCGACATGGAAACAATTAATGAATGTGCGTAGAGGGTACATGGGAGTTCCTTGTACTATCCTTGCAACTTTTCAGTAAATTTGAACTGACCTCAAAATAAAAAGTTGCAAAAAATGCATGCCCTTAAACGGCAGCACACAAATTGCAAGATCTTATTAAAACCAAACTATACTCACTGCATACGTTAGAACGATTGACTGAGAGGGAGGGGATGAGAGTGGGAAAGGGAAAGATAAAAGAAGTGAAAAACAAACCAGGAGAGGGCATAGAAGGAAAGAAAGAGCGAGAGAAAGGGGGGGAAGGGGGGAAGGGGGAGGGGGGCAGGCGTGCCCGCCCTGTCCTCACTGCCCACCTCTTGAGTGCTCTCAGCTGTTGTCCCTGCTTCAGCTTTTCATTGCCCGGGTGGTGACCGCTACATCTTTATGTCCAGCCTGGGCACGCGTGCCAAGCTTGTATTTAGAATTGCTTGGCAAACGGCACCTCTTTGACACCCCACCATTAACAAAGGTGCAGTGCCCACGTTTCACGTCCATCTTCCTTCCCAGCTGACGCTTCTCTGGCCAGGGTCATTGCCACCCCCACCCAGCCCCGCCCAGGAACTCGAGAAGCTTCGCCGACTTTCCCCTGCTTTTCCCCTCTATGTCCAATCTGTTGCCGTGCCTCATTCTTTCTTCCTGTCGCCTGTTTCTCGAACTCTCCTTTTCTATTTCCAGCTCTCATAACCCCGCCCTGGGATCACTACGAAAATCTGTCTGGTGCTTCCCCAGTTTGTGCTGCTTCAATTCAGGGACATTTGCTGCCAGCCTTGTTTTCCATAACACTGTTCTCCTGTTACCCACGAAAATACCCCAAATCAATTGATTGCTCTCTGCTCTCTGATTTTTTCCATGAGTTTTTGTCTTATTTTTCAGCTTTATCAAAAGTCCATGATTCCCCTCTCAATCAGAAACAGAGTGGGCATCGCCATCCCAAAATCCTCAAGATTGAGGAATGAGCAAACATAAGGAGGATTGCAGCTATGGACTAGAGTAGACTTCCTATTATTCTAGTAATGGAAGAACTTGTAACACTGATATAAAGGCAGTGGCCACAGAGGTTCTGAGGGGAGGGAGAGGGAAGAATAGCGGTAACATGGGGCATTTTGGGGACATTGGAATTGTCCTTCACGACATTGCAATGACGGATACAAGCCATCACACATTTTGTCAAAACCTATAAAATTGTGCAGTGCAAAGTGTAAGCCATAATATAAACTATAGTCCATGCTTAGTGGCAATGCTTCAATACGTGTTCATCAATTGTAACAACTGTACCACACTAATGAAGGATGTTGTGAATGTGGGAAGGTGTGGGAGGGGGAAAGGGTAGTATATGGGAATCCCCTATATTTCCAATGTTACATTTATGTAATCTAAAGCTTCATTTAAAAAAAAGTTCTTTAAACATGGGCATTAAGTCTATCCTGGATCACTTTACATCTTCTTCAGACATGTGGTTGAATGCATAGCAGCTGGAGTTAAACAAATACCTGATCAATTAATCGGTTTCTCCTGATTAAACTACTACCTATGAGACAAGAAGACCCGGTCATACAAAGAAGTGCTATACAAAAAGAAAAATGCCAAATTCCCCTTCCGCTAACATCAGATGCCAGTACACGAGGACACCCCGGGGCTTTTGGAGACTTATGCTCTGGGGGAAGCAGGCACCACAGACCCCAGAGGTGGATTCTGGGCAGCTCTTTACTTTAATGTTTCTCACAGTAAGGATTTTAAAAGGTAAGACACTGCTTTTGGAATATACATTTATTTCTGTAAATGCTCCAGGCATTGTCTGGTTAAAAACAAACTCCCTAATTGTTTGCTGCCTCTTAGTTTTCTCTTTCCCCAGCCCAAGACCCATGTTCTTGATATCACAGCACACAGCATGGGGTTCTATTTCTAGGTGCCTTGACAACAACCCTATGGGCGAGTCACTATCCGAACAACGAAGAGGCTGTCAAGTTCAGTGACTAAGTCTCCTGTGTCACCATCTTGAGTAAGGTCATCATTGCCGAACGTCTCACAACCCCCAGCCCCATACACTTAATTCCTGCTCTTGATATTTCATCATTTCAGCTCATGAAAGAGAGACTGATGTAATGCTTAACAAATGCCAAAGTCGCCTTTTTGAGAAGCGACACCAAACATGGGCAGGATGCCTATGCCAACTTTGCTTAGGCAAATATTCAGGTTTCTGTCATCATTTAAGTTTTCATCTAAGATGCTGGTTCATAAACAGGCTGCACAGAGGTTTTGGTCTAGCTGAACTTCAAAGCTCTGTGATATAAGCCCACCCAGAACGTACACGCCAGGGTCTCTCATTTCTGTGCCACCACAGCTACAACGACATTATCAAAGGCTGCTTACTGTGGCAGATTTCACTTATTTACTTATTTTTTACTAAGGTAAACTTCCTGTTGTGACTTTAACCACTTCTATCTTGCTGTGTTCTTAGGGGAGATGGGACGCACGTCATCACAGTTCTCTAAATCACGTTTTAGCTGTTCTATATGAGTAGGAACATATATATAACATAGAACTTCCCATTTTATCCATTGTCATGTGTTCAATTCAGTGATATTAATTACATTCAAAATGTTGTGCAACTGTCACTACCACCCATTACCAAAACTTTTTCATCATTCCAAACAGAAACTCTGTACTCATTAAGCAATAGCTCCCTGTTCCCAACCCCAGCCCCCAGCCCCTGGTACTCTGTAATCTGTTTTCTGCCTCTGTGAATCTGCTTATTTTAAGTATTTCATGTAACTGAAATCATACCATATTTATCCTTCTGTGTCCATCTTATTTCAACATAAGGTCATCAAGGTTCATCCGTGCTGTAGCATGTCTCACTTCTTTTGATGGCATTGTGTGCTTATTGTGTGTTTATGCCACATTTTGTTCTTCCATTTGTCTGTTCATGGGCACTTGGGTTGCTCCCACCTTTTGACTTTTGGGAATAATGTTGCTCTGAAGATTGGTGTGCAAATTGGCTCTCCTTTTTTTTGCAGGTCATCTGCTTTTTTGTCTAGATGTTTGTCCAGAGACAATGCATTTTTATTGTTAATTTACAAGTTTGGCCCCTTTTGAAATTAGAACATAGACTGGCTTTTCATGGATCTGGGGAAAGAAAAGTGTTTTGGCCATGGAAGGGAGTTTAAATGATGAAGCTGATTAGACATTCCACCCCCAGCAACTGATTAAATAAGCCTCCCGCTATCGCTCACAGAGCCGATAATCACAGAAGAGGAAGAAATCTCAGAAATTCTCGGATCCAGCCTTCTCCCATGGGGGCTTCTATGGAAGCCCAAATCATCCACATTATGGCCTTTAAGAACTTCCACGATCAAGTCCACATCGCTGAGTCCCTCCTTCTCCCTATTTTATGTCAACAACCCAACAAATGTACTGGGGACAATGCTAGGTCACTTTAACCCCCACCCAGCCCCAGAGGCACCTGCAGCCAAAGCTGTGCAAGAGGCAGTTCCCACGAGAAGGGCCAGCCCCAGGGCGCCAGGCGGGCACACAGCAGTGAGGTCCCAGGTGGCTCCAGGCTCCCAGGGCAGCTGGCTCGCCCTCACGTCCCCTCTTCCTCTCCCGTGGTTTCTCTGGCATGCCACAGAAAAGTTAAAATGCAACATAAAAACTAATTTAAAATGCTCCCCCCTGCTTTTCAATGGTTCTAAATAAATGAAGTGATCCATACCAGTGGCTTCCGAACATTGTTAGCGAGTCCGTTCAATGGAAGCCCTAACGTATGCTGGATTCTGTTCTAGGACCAGCGATGTGTGAGCCCAGTCCAGCACATAACAGGATTAAAGAGTTAATGTTTACAAAATATACAGTATTTGATGGAGTCATAAGGAAGCGTCATGATATGGAGAGGAGGGAGAACTTTGCATACAAGAGCCAGAGACCATAATAGAGAAACACTGAGATGCGAATGCATACACATTTATATTTCTCAACACAAAAATATCATAAACAAAATTAAAAGGCTGGTGACAAGCCTATTTTCTACAAACATAAAGATTACAGGTTAAATATATAAAGAGGTCTTACAAATCCATAAGAAAAGAAGAATTAACTCCACAAGAAAAACAAAGGCTGTGACTAGTCATGTGTTTAAAATGGCTGGTAAGCATGTGAGAAAATCTTTCATCACATTCGTAATCAAAAGTATTTGAATTAAAGTAAGATTATTTTAGATTATATATTTAGAAAAATTTTAATATAGAAACCAGCTTGGACAAGGATGTGGGGCGGGGAGAGTACATTGGTGGAAGATTGCTGGAGAGATATTTAGCAATATATATCAAAGATCTTAAAAAGTCCAGAGTTTCAACACACAAAAGAAATAAAGGAGGAAATACACAAAGATAGAAATAGAAGTATCAGGTTGGCCATTGCAGTGCTGTATAAAATAGCAAACACTAAAAGTGACTGAAATGTCCAGCAACATGGGTTAATTAAATAAATTATTGGACTTCCTTTCAATGGAACAGAATGTGCATATTTAAAATTATGGCACCAGATTTGCATTTGTTGATGTGAAGTGAGGCCCACCATAGGGTGCTGCATGAAAAGCAATGAAAACAATGCACATTGAATGATCTAGTCCTTTTTTCTCCTCCTCCTCCTTCTTAAAAATCTATTTATGAACCACTTCACCTCCACTGGGATGGCAATAATCAAAAAGACATATAACAGCAAGTGTTGGCAAGGATGTAGAGAAATTGGAATCTTCAAAAAATGATGCAGCTGCTTTGAAAATAGTCTATGTCCGTGCAAAAACTTGTGCATGAATGCTTGGAGCAGCATTATCCACAGTAGCCAAGAAGTGGAAATAACCCAAATACCCATCCAGGGATGAATGGATAAATAAAATGTGGTACATCCATGCAATGGAATATTATTCAGCCCTAAAAAGGAATGAAGTCCTGATACATGTGGCCTTATGGGTGAACCTTGAAAACATTAGGGAAAGAAGCAAGTCACAAAAGACAATATATTATATGATTCCACTTATGTGAAATGTCCGGAATAGGCAAATCCATAGAGAAAGTAGATTAATACATGCCAAGAGCTGCAGGGAGGTGTGGGGGTGGGGTGGGGGAGAGGGTTAGGGGAAATGGGGAATGACTACTAATGGGTACAAGCTCTCTTTTGGGGGTGATAAAAATATTTTTAAAAATTGATTGTGTTGGAACAACCAGCAAGATGGCGATAGAGTAAGGAGGTCCTAGAGTCAGCTGGTGCTATAGGGCACTTAGTAATCACCCACAGCTATCTAAAGCACCTGTTTGGGGGCTCCAGGAGACCAGAAGAGCATCCTGCAACATCCTTGAAAGAATGGAAGGAGGAGATGCCCATCTGCAGAGAAGATTCATGAGTAGAGCACCCCACGCTCCAGAGGCCAGTGCCCATCCTCCACTGGAGGCACAAGCCGCCTTGGGAGCTGCTCCGTGGCTGGAATTGGAAGCTCCATTTCCCAAAAATGGGAGGAAGAGACAGGTGGTCACCAACTTCAGCTATTGATTAGTCAATTTGGCTGGCTAAAGTATAACCCTAAGAACAGCTAAAGTTTGAACCTGTCCAAGTGGGAAAGAGGCTGGTGGCTGCCATTTTGACTCTGCCCCTGGCATGAGGGGAAGCCGGGCTGACTGAAAATCACAGGGACGGTAGAGATGGGTTTCTCTCACCCAGATCGGCCTGTAGCCCTAGCCTAGGCTTCAGCCCCACCTCTGGCAGGGAGGAAGCTGGGGGGCCCTGCACCAGCCACTCCAGGTAACTGCAGGTACATTTGGCTGCACAGACTGAATAGTCAGAAGTCTACTGGGGCAACTGCGGTCATCTTGGACCTGCACTGCATAGATTGCTGTCCACACCTGCAGCTCCATCCCTGCCCCAGGCAGGGGAGAAATGGGCGTGAAGCTTTATCAGTCTCTCTGGGCAACTACAGTCTAGGCCTGCATTACTTGGATTATTACACATGTCTGTGGCTCTCTCCTGACCCCTGGCAAAGGGGAAAGTTGGGAAAAACTTCATCGGTCCCTGGGGCAATGAGGGCAGCTTGAGCCTCCACAGCTTACAGCACCAACTATATCCTTGGCTTCTACTACACAACTAGCAAGGGAGGAAAGGGCAAGAAAGCCCTAAATTAAAGAGAGAAACTGCACCCAGAATAAATACATCTAGTAAGCCAGATGCCAAGACACAAACAAAAATTTATAATCCAGTTGTAAATTTTAAGATATGGCCCAGTTAAAGGAACAAGATAAGCCTCCAGATTACATAAAGGAGTTGAGACAACTAATCATAGATGTTCAAACAAATCTCCTTAATAAATTCAATGAGATGGCTAAAGAGATTAAGGATCTTAAGAAGACATTGGGGCTGGATGTGGCTCAAATGGTTGGGTGTCCATCTCCCATATGGAGCGACCTGGGTTCAATCCTCGGGACCTCCCAGTAAAATAAAGAAAAATATAGAAGGCGAGCGGTCATGCCAGGCCCCGCCAAGCCACACAGCAAGATGATGACGTAATAGGAGAGTGACACAAGGGAAAGTCAAGATGAGATGTGCTGAAAAACCAGGAACTAAAGTGGCGCAGGTAGCAGAACACCTCTTTCCCACATCAGAGGTTCCCAGGATCCAACTCCAGTGAAGACAGGAGGAGAAGGATGAGAAGAGAGGGCAGGAAATAGATACAGAGAATTGCCCAGCGAATGGACACAAAACAGCAAAAATGGGGGGGGGGGCAGGTGCACGTTAAAATGGATAAAAGTAAATAAATAAAATAAATCTTAAAAAACAAAGAGAAGACATTGGATGAGCACAAAGAAGAATTTGAAAGCATACATAGAAAAATAGCAGATCTTATGGGAATGAAAAATACAATAAATGAAATTAAAAAATACACTGGAATCACATAATAGCAGAATTGAGGAGGCAGAAGAAAGAATTGTTGAGCTTGAAGAAATGGCCTCTGAAAGTGAACATACTAAAGGACAGATGAAGAAAAGAATGGAAAAATTGAACAAGTTCTCAGGGAACTAAATGACAGCAAGGCAAGAGACATGCAAACATATGTGTCATGGATGTTCCAGAAGGAGAAGAGAAGGGAAAAGGAGAAGAAGGAATATTTGAAGAAATAATGATAAAAAAAAAAAAAAAAGAAATAATGGTAGAAAATTTCCCAACCCTGTTGAAGGACATAGATATCCATGTCCAAGAAGCACAATGTACTCCCATCCAAATAAATCTGAATAGACCAACTCTGAGACACATATTAATCAATGTAAAATGCCAAAGACAAAGAGAGAATTCTGAGAGCAGCAAGAGAAAAGCAATACATAACATATAAGGGACACCCAATAAGATTAAGTGCTGATTTCTCATCAGAAACCATGGAGGCAAGAAGACAGTGGTATGATATATTTAAGATACTGCAAGAGAAAAACTTCCAGCCAAGAATCTTATATCTGGCAAGACTGTCTTTCAAAAATGAGGGTGAGTTTAGAATATTCACAGGTAAACAGAAACTGAGAGAGTTTGTAACCAAGAGACCAGCTTTTCAGGAAATACTAAAGGGTGTGCTACAGTCTGAAAAGAAAAGATAGAAGAAAGAGGATTGCAAGAGAGTCTAGAAATGAAGTTTATACCAGCAAAAGTAGCTAAAAGTGTCAAAAGAGTGGTGAAAATAAAATATGACAGATAAAACCCAAATATTTTGGAATAAACTTAACCAATGATGTAAAGCACTTGTATTCAGAAAACTACAACTCGTTGTTAAAAGAAATTTAAAAAGATGTAAATAATTGGAAGAACATTCCATGCTCATGGATTGGAAGACTAAATATCATTAAGATGTCAATTCTACTCAAACTGATAAACAGATTCAGTGCAATCCTGATAAAAATTCCACCAGCACTTTTAAAACAAGTGGAAAAGATAATTATCAAATTTATTTGGAAGGGTAAGGGGTCCTGAATAGCCAGAAACATCTTAAAAAGGAAAAACCAAGTTGGAGGACTCTCACTTCCAGATTTTAATCATATTACCTAGCTACAGTGGTAAAAACAGCATGGTACTGACACAAAGACAGACACATAGACCAATGGAACTGAACTGATGGCCCAGAAACAGACCCTCGCATCTATGGTCAAGAGATTTTTGACAAGCCTGTCAAGCCCACCTAGCTTGGGCAGAACAGTCCATTAAACAAATGGTGCTGAGACAACTGGATATCCATAGCCAAAAGAAAGAAAGAGGACCTCTTTGTCACATCTTATACAAAAATTAACTAAAAATGGATCAAAAGCCTAGTATAAAAGCAAGAACCATAAAGCCAAAATGTAGGAAAATAAGCCAAAAATGTAGGAAAATATCTTCAAGACCTGGTAGTAGGTAGTGGATTCTTAAAGGAGATAAGAGGAGGACTGAGATGGACTACTGATGTTTAATGTATGTAGAAGTTTTAATTAGCTTTACTGTAAAAGTGTGGAGATGTATAGAGTTGATGGTAACACATTATAGTGAGTAACAGCTGGTTTATAAATGGGAATGTGGCTGAAAAGGGTAGTCTAGGGATGCAAATGCCAATGGAAAGAAAGCTAGCAAATAATCTAGGGACTGACTATCGCAGTAAACCCAGAGGTGGATGAGAATTGTGGTTGATGGTACAGATGCAAGAGTGTCCTTTCTGAGCTAGAGCAGATGTACATCACTATTTCAGGGTGGTGGGAATGTGAAGCATGTGAAAAATACTGGAGTGACCTATGGGCTGTGGTTAACAGTAATAATGTAATATTCAAGCATCTATGCCAAAGATGTACTGTGTTGATAATGGGGGAGTATGAAAAATGTGTGCCAAATGTACGTCATGGACCTGGTAATAATCTGATGATATTATTTCATATATGTGACAAATGTTCCACCATGGTGGGGTGTGTTGATAGAGGGGTGTTGTTTGGGAATTCTGTACATGTGCATGATGGTTTTGTAAGTTTACAACTTCTGTCATAAAAATATATTTAAAAAAATAATAATGGGGTGGGTTGGGGGAGAAATACACCAAATGTAAGATAAGGACTATAATTAGTAGTAAGATTTTTGACAATATTCTTTCATAATTTGTAACAAATGTCTCACAACAATGCAAGGTGTTGGTGGTGGGTTGATGTATGGGACCCCTGTATGATGTTATGCATGTTTGCTTTGTAAGTTCTCAACTTTTACTATGCACTAATTGTTTTTGTATGTTCATGTATAAATGATATAGTAGTAGTAGTAGTAGTAGTAGTAATAATAATAATTGGCTTGGTTGTGGGGAAAATATACCAAACGTCAGATAAAAAAAATTGATTGTGGTGATGGTTGCTCTGTAAGTTTACTAAAACCCACTGAATTATACGCTTTAAATGGGTGAATTGCAGGGCAGATGGATGATACCTCAAGAAAGCTGTTTTAAAAATCTATTTACATGTATTTAGGGATAGAAAAAAATTTGGAAAATCTTTTCACCAAAATATCCATAGTGGTGGTCTCTAAGTGTAGGATCATCTTAAATGTCCATTTGTGTACCTTCTAGTGTCATTTGAAGTTTTGCAAAGTTTTGCAGAAAAACCAAACAAAGTTTAAAAAAAAAAAAGCCTTTTCTCTGTTCCAGGGCTGTTTTAAAATCCTTAGGTCCAAGGACTTTTACAGGCAGAGCCACCATCTCCACATCATGTCAAATATATTAAAATGCACTTGAATCCCACATTAAAATTAATTCTTTCTATGAAAATATTTGATGTAACTTTCATATGCTTGCTTTTGAAATTATTTGGCTACAAATAACTTCTTTCATTTATGATTGGCTCGGATTTTCTCAGCAATCATCATGCAAACCTGGGAATTTGTACAAGGGGAAAAATATGCAATTCACAGACAACTTTCAAATATGATGAATTTTTTATGAATTATAAATTATAAACTGACCACGATGACATCATGTTAACATTCCACTGATATTTAAATTTAAATGTTAATTCCTTTTTTTTTCTTCAGGTTTTCCATTTCGAAGCTGATATTGATGTTTCAGGCCTCCGGTATTTTGGTAGCCAGAAGACCAGCTCAGAAGCCCCAGGCCCCCAACATCCCCTTTACCTCTTCAATAGGAGCCACTTGTCCCCAGTGTCTGCTATAGTAACTGGCAAATCATCTGGGGTCACTAAGTATCTCAGGACTGATTGACTTATGGAGGCTTCAAATCTCCTCTAAGAAGCTTGATTTTATTTAACTCTTTTCTCTTTTTTGCAGAGCTCCATAGACATGGAGAATATAGTTTTGCATTCTTCTATTAAAAAATAATCAAGATACCTCTTAGCTAAGTCTTTTATTGATGAGACAATTCGAATTCATTTAACCATTTATTAAAAACCAATTTTAACATTAGTTTCTACACTTTGTCCAGTGTTTATATTTCATTGCCGACCCCTCTTTGCTCTTTTATAACTATTTGACTGATGCAAAGCACAGGGGAGAATTTACCCTCCCAAACTATGCTAGGTTGCTTCTTTTTTTAAAAAAAAAAATTATTCCACTCTTACTTAGCTTGTGGTCATCCCTGATCCCACGCTCTTTACCTTCTGACTTTTGATCTAGTAAGCTCTTTCTCATCCCATATTTTAATTATTACTTTTTCTTCCATAACTACTGCCTTGTGATTTTCTACCAAATTTTCTAATTTTAAAGATAACTTTAAATTTCATTCTTGATTCACCAAAGTTTAGCAATGAGAGGTTCAATGAATGTATACTTTGGCCAAATGTTGAATGCCCAACCATTAAGACCAAGATTTAGCCAAAGATGACTATTTCTCATTAAATAAATTTCTGGGATATAATACAATATCTGAGATTTTGTTTTAAGTATGCAAGTATTAGAAATTTTTAATTTGGTAGTCATAATTTATTACAGTGCAGAAAAAATCTCAGCATCATCAACTCCTACATCACTCTCCAGGGGCACAGTCATGATATTAAATAGATGTTCACTTTCAACTGATAATGGGAGGCAGAAGCGTGATGTTTCTCACTTGTCTAACACTTTCTTCATTTCTTCACTCATTATATATTCTTTATTATGTCTGGATAGAAGATATTTTATCATTAATATTATTACATGAGTTTGGAAACTCTCTCTTCATGAAATTTAGAGGTGGCATATTGCTCTTCTGCTTTTAATTCATCCTCCAGGACATGGCGTCTTCCCAAACTGGGCTTTTAATTGAAAGACTCATAAACCGAATGGATTGAACTATAAATTAAATATAGCTCTTAAATGTTTTGTTTAATGTTACTAATGCGAGTCACAGAACAGTTCTACAACAATTAGAATTATGAGATTATCTAATCTCTCATTCTGCCTCATACAATTATTTACATTTTTATAGGCCTTTGTTGGCATAATGTTCTTAGAGTTGTCTAGCTAACCCACTCTCAAAATTCACATGAACTTTCAACCTATTTACCTTTGTGAATGTTCTTGTTTTTCATTTTGTTTTGTTTTTAGGAGGTACCAAGAATTGAACCCAGGGCCTCGTACATGGGAAGCAGGTGCTCAACCACTGAGCTACATTTGCTCCCCAACGAGAGTTCTTTTTCATGTTTGGTTTTTTGTTTTTGATTTTTAGGAGGTGCTGGGATCGAACCCTGAACCTTGTACATGGGAAGCAGGTGCTCAACCACTTGAACGACCTCCACTCCCTCTTAACTGTTTTTGTACATCAAATGAATAGCTTCACAATCACCAATTACTGTCACATTTTCTTGCAATAATAATTATATATTTATTCTTCAGCTGATTGATAGAATTTCAAGGTATAAAGCACTTGGAAGATATTTCCTCCCAAGGAACATCTAAAATATTTACCTATTTTTGAAAGAAAATATATGGATATTAATATATCCTAATTATATTTTTATTTATAATTCTGACATTCAGCTGATTAGCTATGGTAGTCTTTGCAATCACATACTCATGGATCACTTTCAAATTCAAGAATTTTAGAAATGATATTGAAGTGGGTATTTGGCTCTCTATCCTTCTGAAGTTCAAAGCCAAACAGTAGAATTTTGCCAAATACTGGGGCCAAAGCTAAGCTTTGGTGCAACCCTATAGAGTCCAAGAGCATAGACCATGGGGCCAGATGGTCTGCATTTGAATCCTGGCTACACCCCTGCTGGCTGTGTGACCTTGGGCAAGTAACTTAACCTCTCTGTGCCTTGGTTTTCTCATCTAAAGAATGGGGATAATAAATCTACCTACCTCATTGGGTTGCAGTGAGAACTTTTGAGATAGTATTTACCAAGTGCTTAAAAGAATGCCTGAGGGGAGTGGATGTAGCTCAAGTGGTTGAGCGGCTGCTTCCCACATACAAGACCCCAAGTCCCAGGTACCTCAAAAAAAAAAAAAAAAAAAAAGCCTCCCTATCTCCTAGTCAGGAGTGTATGTGTTCACTGCCGCTATTTTTTATTAATTGATATTATTAATGAACCTTAATTCATGATTTATTGCTTTTCATGAACTCTATTCTCAAAATGTCAGAAAGGGGAGATATTGGAAAGCAAGAAACTAGTTATCAGAGCACACAGATCTTCTGAATTGTTTAGACAACTTCTGGAGAACATAAACAACAGAGTTACTCATAATTCTTTATCATTCTATAGCCTATATAAGAGTCTTTTAACTATCTGAGCAAATTTTACAGAATTCTTAATTATGGGAATTGTCAAGCATACATGAGAATAGGGAGATTCATGTAAGGGGCCCCATGTCCGTCTCCTCACCTTCCACAATGCTGACATTCTGCTCTTTGTCTAACTGAGCACAGTCAGCCTGAAGCCCTCAGCTTCCCTGGTCATGGGACAGACGGAGCGCACCCGGCAGGCCGGCCCATCAGCTCACACTTCTTAGGGCGTGGCAGCTTTTAACTTACCTGAGAGGTGGAAGAAGAGAATGGGAATGGGGCCCCAGCTACAAAGGTTTAGGCTGAAGAATCATTTTTCACATTTTTAAAAATCCAAATTGCATTTCAACTCTTGATAATAGAAGAGGTGCAAATCACTTCAGCTGGTTTTGGCCTTAGCTGTGCTCACAAGTGTCAAATATTTCTGCTGCGAACAGATCAAACGGAAACTCGAAAGCCTCTGGTGTCCATCACTGCCGCGGCTTGCTGCAGTAACGCGCACACACCTCTTCCAGACACGCACACCCCGGCCCCAGAGGAGCAGGCGCCGTGCTGCCCACGCTTTGTCGTATCCCGGCACTCATGGAAAATGCGATGTCCAGGCCCTGGGATGACCGGATGGGTGGCAGGGATCCAAACATCTTTCCCCCACTTGAATGCCACCTCTACATCCTGCCCATGGGTTGGGAAGCTGGAGACTGCGGCAACCGCTTTACCTATACTGACTAATTTAATCCTTACAGCTCCCCTGAGAAGAAGGTGCCACCGTCCTCTATTCCTAAGAGTGGAAGTGGAGGCATGGAGAGGGGAAGCAGCTCGCCCAAGGCCACACAGCCACGAGGGCAGGCGTCGCTGGCACGGGACTGTGTGCCGCAGCTCTCTACAGCAGCCTCTCCAGTGAACCTCTCCAGATTAACCCATTTTCCCAATTTAGCTAAACCATGACATCCACGAAAAACTCAAATTCATGGCCTGGTTTTCCATGTTCCTTAAGCAGTTTCTTTTTTCCTCTAGATTCCAAACTGCTTGCAATCATGAATGCAATGCTGAGCACTGAGCGAGACTCAAATGCCTGCTGGCTAAATGACCAATCCCACAAAAACATTTTAACTCTAACACTTAAGGACACTCAAAACTGACGATAAAAATGAGGAAAAAGTAGCAAGACAAGCTCGGTGACAGACTATTAGCACCACCCTGTTTTATCAGCATCTCGTTGGTCAATGAAGCAAAGCAAAAGGGGATTCCTCTACGTTCCTGTCTACACAAGATGCGAACACCGAATGTTTTAGTTTCCCTGTGCTTTTCTGCTCTTACACACAGGGAGCGCCTAATTCTCTCTGGCACTATTTCAAAGACTCAGATCTGTGTTTTGATCTCTGTGAATTCTTGAGAATGTAATCATTTTACCTAAGTCACACTCTAGCAACCTTAAAACAAGCACGCAAACAAAAGCCTCAGAAAGCTCGTCACTAGTCATTACCTGAAATCAATGCCAGTGTAGACCAACATCACAACCACACAGAAAAGACTGATGAAATGAAACAGTCGTTGTTTTGCAAAGCTTTTATCAGCCAGGACAACACAAATCTTTCTTTGGGTTGCAATGAATCACCTCAATCAGGAAGCAAAGTGATTCTAATAAGTAATGATCACAATGGCACATCTTATTTCTAGTATTTACAAAATGTTCTTGACATCATCGAGGCGATGGCCGGGAAGGGGAAGAGGAAGGAAAAAGGGCCTGAATATTCCCTGAGCACCTGTTCTTTGTCTGGCACTTACATTTACCTGGTAAATTCCCAGAAAGGCAGGTGTGATTATTCTCAATTTCCAGAGGAAGGAGCTGAGACTCAGAGGTTGGGGAACCTACGCCCAGATCACACAGGTAGGAAGGGGCAGGGTGGAGATTAGAGCCAGTTCTACCCAGCACTGAAGCCCAGGCTTTTTGCCAACACCATGCTGTTTCTCAGAGTTTCCTGAGAAGAGCTTTGAGAAGTGATGTGGATTCATTACTTTCCTAAATATTTGGTTTCATCCCTATACTTTACCTAAAAATAACATTTTCTCAAGATGCAAAACTTTCAGTAGGAGCAATATTGAGGAAGGGACAAAGACAATCAATACACCTGAATTGTCAGGTCATTTGCTTTGATTACTGGCAAAGCTTTACACTCTGGGTATACATACTCTCTAATGCGCCCTCATTAACGTGGTAGAAACTTATCTATCAGAATATCGATAATCCCCCAAACATAAATAGATTAAATCCTTCAGTTAAAAGGCAAATATCATATTAGATCTTGATAAATCCTGTTTGGGAGATACTTAAAGAAAAGACTGTAAAACTTTGAGAGTAAATGGATGAAATCATATACCAGGAAAATATTAACCAAAAAATAACTGGCATAACTATATTAAAATCACAAAAATAGACTAAGACAGAAAAGGTCACTATATAATGATAAAATTTCAATTCACAAGACATGAGAATTCTAAATGTATATACATCTGATTTTAAGAAGTCTTAAACTATATAAATAAAACCTTTACAGAATTACAGAGAGAAATGACAAATCCACCAACATTTCTCTCTCAACTATTGAGAGATCAAGTAGCAAAAAACAATAACTATATAGAGGATTTGACAATTTGAATAATAACCTTGATTTAATGCAATCATTAAGGATTACCCATTTTTCTTAAGCACACATGGAACATTTGCAAAACTTAATCAGAGACTAGATAATAAAGCACAGCTCAATAAATTTTAAAAAAATATTACACCCATCACATTTTTATCAAAATGTAATTAAGCAGAAGTCAATAACAAAAAGATAAACTAAGAGTTTTTGTACATTGGAAATGAATAAACAGAATTTTAAATAATTCATCTTCAAAAATTATAATGAAAATTTAGAAATGTAGTAATTAAAATATAACATACAGACATACCTCATTTTATTGTGCTTCACTTGATTGTACTTCACCGATAGTGCAAGTTTTGAAAATTGAAGATTTGTGGCAACCCTGCATCAAGCAAGTCTACCAGCATCATTTTTCCAACAGCATGTGCTAACTTTGTGTCTCTGTGTCAGATTTAATTAAGGTATATACATTGGGTTTTTTTTTTAGACATAATTCTATTGCACACTTAATAGACTACAATATAATGTAATTAAACATAATTTTATATGCACTGGGAAACCAAAACATTCATGCGATTCACTTTATTGCATTGGTCTAGAACTGAACCTGCAATATCTCAAATGCATGTCTGTATAGAACTTGTTCTGCGCATTGAAAGCTGCACATAGAAGGAAATGCATAGCCTTAAATATTTATATTTGGAAAGAAAAAAGGCTGAAAATTAATGAGCTAATGCTAACAAAAAAATGTTAGGCGGAAAAACATAAATCCAAAGAAAAGAAAGGAAGATGATAATATAGAAAAGAGTAGGTATCAATTAATAGAATAAATACATCTATCATTCAGTAGAATCAATAAAGTCAAATACAGGTCCTTTGAAAAGCCTGATAAAATAGATCAACCTCAGGTGAAATTGGTCAAGGAAAAAGAAAAGTCACAAATAACCAAAGATATTTAACCACAAACCTTCGCAGAAGATATAGAAGTAAAAATACAGCAGAGATGGAAAAGATAGAATACTATAAACAGTTTTATGCTGAGATATTTGAATATTAAATATAATTTTGAATAATGACTCAAGAAGAAAGCCTGAATAGTCCTACAGTTAATAAAGAAATTGAAACAATATTAAAAGTCTACAACAAACAGGATGAGTGGATGAATAAAATGTGTTAGATATATATGCAATGGAATATTATTTAGCCATAAACAGGAATGAAGTTCTGATATATGCTACAACATGGATGAACCTTCAAGATGTCATGTTGACTTGAAAAAAGTCAAACACAAATGGATCATATAAGTATGATCTCACTTATATGAAACAACTAGAATATACAAATTCATAGCGTAAGAAAGTAGATTACAGGTTACTAGGGCAGGGGTAGGAGCAGAGAAATGGGAACAGGGTTTCTGCTTAGGTTGATGGAAAAGTTTTGGCAATGGATGGTGGTGATGGTAGCACAAGATAGTGAATGTCATTAACCCACTGACCTGTGTACTTGAAAGTGGTTAAAATGGGAAATATTGTTTGTATATTTGTTACCACAATAAAAATTAAAACATAGAACTGTACAACACAAAGAGCAAATCCTAATGTAAACTGCGGGCTTTAGTTAATAATATAATTCTAATAATATCGTTTCATCAATTGTAACAAATATACCACACTAATGCAAAATCTTAATAATAGGGAAAACTGTGTGTGTGTGTGTGTGTGTGTGTGTGTGTGTGTGTGTGGTAATATGGGAGCTCTGTACTTCCTATGTAATTTTTCTGTAAATGTGCAACAGCTCTTAAAAAAATAAAGCTTATTAAAAAACATTTACAGGGATGGGCAAGATGGTGGCAGAGAAGGGAGCTCAAGAGCCAGCAGGAAAAAGAAAAACCTCCCCAAAATAAAAAGCCTTGGACCAGACAGTTTCACAGGTGAAGTCTACCAAGCATTCAAAGATTTAATACCAATCTTACTCAAACTCTTCCAAAAAATTGAACAGGAAGGAATGCTGTCAATCTGATTCTATGAAGCCAACATCACCCTAACATCAAAGCCAGATAAAGATATTACAAAAAAAGAAAATAACAGACCCATTTCCCTATGAATATAGATGCAAAAAATCTTCAATAAAATACTCACTAATCAAATCCGACAATCCATTAAAAGAATTATTCATCATGATCAAGAGGGTTTTATCCCAGGCATGCAAGGGTGGTTCAACACAAGAAAATCATCAGTGCAATACATCACATTAATAAAGCAAAGAAGAAAAATCACATGATCATCTCAATTGATGCAGAAAAGGCATTTGACAGTAGGGCGCTGAGCCCCACCCCTTGGTGGGTGAGGAATCAAATATAAAAGGCAAGGCAAAGGACAGAGGGAGCAGTTTTTGATGTTGAAGTCTTGAGCTGGAGCCCCAGGAAGTAAAAGAGCTTGGTTGTGAGGAAGGAGAGAAGGACCTGGGATAGAGACGAGCCATTCGCCTGAGAGTTCACAGCTGGCCTTGTGGAGAGAAGCAAAGCCCAGAGAGCCTCATAGTCTACAGCTGACCTTGTGGAGGAAACAGAGGAGCTGAGCCCGGAGAGAAACGCAGCCCCGGGAAGAGAGGAACCCAGGAAGCCTGAACCCTGGCAAACATCAGCAGCTGTCTTACTCCAACACGTGGCAATGGACTTTGGTGAGGGAAGAAATTTATGCTTCATGGCCTGGTAACTGTGCACTTCTACCCCAAATAAATACCCTTTATAAAGACCAATCAATTTCTGGTATTTTGCATCAGCACCCCTTTGGCTGACTAATACAGGCGGTTTGCACCCCCAGAGGACATTTGG
>JAQZBX010037849.1:0-23622 GCA_029593785.1 Cabassous unicinctus | reverse complement strand
CTTCAAAGCAGAAAGGTAGTATTATTTAAACAAAGGATCTTCAAGAAGATTAAGAAGGAAAAAAGGGAAATTGTTCCAAATTAAGATATTGAGATATAAAAAGAGAGACTGATTAAAATCGTCATCATACACATTATATATATATATATGCAAAATGTCATGAATGCTGTAACAAAAAGAATCTAAAATAATTCAAAAGAAAGAGGGAACAAAAGATAAAATAAGGCAATCATTTTTCTCCTAGTGTGCTTTCTTAAAATAAACAAGTGGCTCCAAATAAGTACTTAATATGTTTAAAATTTGCATAATTAGAATCAAGGTGAGGGTGTTTTGGTATGTTTTGTCATTGTTTCTGAGGCCCTTTAGAGAAGCATATTCAGTATTCAGTTAGCTTTGTCTGTTTGCTTTTACTGTCTATCAGATTAATTTGTACGGGGTTATACTGGTTATACTTTGTTTCATAATCTGTTCTTTTTCCACCCTGTTTATATCTTTCTTTGGAGTTACTGAAGTTTATTTCAAATGATGCCCCCCTACTGGTTTTGAAATTATACATTTTATTCTATTCTTTAGCAATTTCCTTTGAGCTTCTGTAATGCATATTTTATGTAGTAAAGTTTAAAGTTAGTCTGAAAAACCAAAATAGTAATTTGCCTTTAAACTTAGAGGTGTTTTTTTTTTATTTTTATTTTTGTTGAACTCTTTGGGGGGATCTGTTAGGAAAACTAATTATTTTATATTTATTCTTAGTCTTATTATATGACAATTATCATTTTCTTGTTTTTTCTTTTGTACTTATTTCATCTTGAGTTTGTTATTCTTATATTTTTTCCTTTTTCTAAACATTTTATCCTTATGTCAGGATGTCAGGATAAATTGTGAAAGACTTTGAAATGGGCAAAAAAAGATTACTGGGTGTCCTGTTTAGCACACTTTTTCAGATAATTGTCTCTTTTCATTGCCTTTAAGCTATTTCAAATTGGAGAAAACTGCTAGTAATGAAAATTATTCCATAGACATGCAAATGGATTTTGTCTGCAATTGATTATTGTCCTGTGGATATTGACCAGTTTTGCATCAATTCGCAAATACATTTTAGCATTCCTGATTTCGTTCGTGTGTGTATGTGTGTGAGTTTTGAAGTCTCCTTTGAACCAGGTTTTAATACTTTATTGATATCCCCCTTAATTAATAGCTTAAAGAAAATCTTTGACCTATGTTCTCTTTATATGGTGCAAACTCCCAAACACTTAGGAGAAAGTAAATCGAGTGCTAAAGAATCCCTGGAGCTCCAGAAGCCAAGGTGGAGGGTACAGGGCTTTCCGGTGCTCCCAGCTGTGGCTAAGGCGGCTGCAGTCAAAAGCTAATGAGCTGGGCCAGGCAACAGGGAGGTCAAACCAGATAGCCTAGCTCAAGAAGTTGTCTCCCTGAGCATCCAGCTCTGGAGCTCTGCTACCTCCTCTTTCCAGCACAAATTTCTGCCACGATCAGGGATGCTGAAGGGTAAACAGTGGCTGCTGCATGGACAAGGCCAAGAGTCAAGGCCATCTCCTCCCATTCTACCCCTCCAAACTATCAGGCCTAGTGAAGGGCTATCTAAGCATTAGCTTCCTAATCCTATTTCTCCCAGAGAAACTCAGGGGGAAAACCTGATCTGAGGAGATGGTTTAAGGAATGAAGCATGACTAAGAAATTCTTGGCGCCTGCAGATATCGACCCAAAGAAACATCCACCTCCCAGGCTTTGAGCTCAGTGGGGCTGAAATAAATGGGAGCACGGCTTTCCGCCATCTGCAGATGGAGTGCCTGGTCTCTGTGGGAGCAGGAATTGCCAACTGTGTATCCAATATGCACAGAGGAAAATGGTGGAATGAATGCAACTATTTCAAGAAAAGCAATAGGATTATTGTGTTCTATCAGAAGCCTAGATATTAGGCAGAAGGAATAAAATGAGCATAATGAACCAAAATGAAAGAAACAAAAAAGAAAAATAAAAAGTAAAAACATTAACTACACAAAGATCATAGTAGTTGAAATACAGATGACTGTGATAGATATAAATATTTGAATGGATACATCTGAGGAATTCTTTAGCAAATTGTAAGATCAAACTGAAAGATTTTCCAGAAGGAAGAAGGAAAAGACAATTAAATAAAATCACAAATACACATTACTAGGGATTAAAAGGGAGCAGACATAGTTATATACAGCACAGAGATTAAAAAGATAAGAAAATACTTAAACAAAAAAACACCTGCTAATAAATTTCAAAATTTGGACAAATGGGAAAAAAAAATCCTAGAAAATTTTAATACTCCAAAACTGATTTAGAAGAAAAAGACAGCTGGGTCATCATATCCATTAAACAAATTAATCAGTAATTAGAAATCTTACGGTGAAGAAAACATCAGGCTGAGATAGTTTTCAGAGTGATTTTACCAAATTTTTAGTAGAGAAGATCATTAAAAATTTGCCTCTTGAGAGAATAAAATAATGAATTTTATAAAATGCTATTATCATCTTTACTCTGTTAATACGGTGAATTGTATTAATGGATTTTCTAATGTTAAATTAACTTTGCTTTTTTGGGATTACCTAAATTTTTTGTGCTGTTTTATATTTTGTTTTATAAATTGCAGAATTAATTCGCCAAAACACATACAGCAGCACAAAAGACCAAATATTGCCAAGAATGAAAACATGGAAGGATTTACTCTAGTAAGAAATTAAAAAGTTGCTAAGGTAGTAATACTCAATACAGTATAATATTTACAAAGAGATAAAAAATCACCCAATAAAGCAGGAGAGTAGAGACACCGTCATTAACATGGACAAAGATAACTACAGATCTGATAGAAAAGTTTGTCTTATTTAATTAATATTGCTGGGAGAAGTGTTTATATATATGGAAAAACTGAAATTAAGTCTTATGTCATGAAATAAATTTCTAATGGTTCAGAGAAAAGTGGAAAATAGAAATTTAGAACTTTAGAGAAGATTAAAGAAGAATTTGGTATTATTTTTGTGTAGGTAAAAGTTTCTTTAATTAAATATATCAAGTAAATATGTAGGAACTATTGATAAATTGAATTAGATTAAAAATAAGACTTTTCATTTATTAGAAAACACCATAAAAGAGTGGAAATATAAGTCACAAAACAGGAGAATATTTTTGGAAAAGCATTTTCAATGTTATATTTGTTAAGCTGCTTAGTTAATAAATTGGTATTTGCTTTTTTATTCTTCCTATATTGTTTCCTAATATAATCAAAAGATTTAAAACATGCCAAAATTGCTTTATTTCCATATTTAAGAATAAATTAACATGTTTCAATTATATAAATATTATTTCCTTATTTTTGAATGAAATATATTCCCTATTTCCACTATATATAGGGAAATAGTTTCCCATTTTGGAGTGAAATATACTTTCATTATTCTACTATGTAATTTACCAAAACATCACAGAATCTTACCTTGCTCTATGAAATGACTGCTCATCTGTTTGAACCATATGGCAATGCCCATATGCACTTGTTGAATAAATAATGGCCGCTTAAAAAGGAACACGACTTTAAATTATTCCCAATAATAACTTACATCATTATTAATAATCTCTGGCAAAGTCTTTTCAGCATCCATTTATTACTGGGTGAAAAATACCAATTAAGCATTGGAAGAAAATATAAAACTGATATATACATGCCAGAAAAGAAAACTTTCATATTTGTCTAAATGAAAGTTGCTTTTTTCTTTAATTTTATAATATTTCTTCCAGACTTTATGTATTCTTTATATTTATTTGATACATTTGTCTTTTGGATTTTAAGACTCTAAATCAGATCATACTATGTCTAATACAAGTTTTTTATTCATAACAGATACAGTTTTGATAATTATTCTTTGTTAAAATTCAATTTATTTTAGAAAAAAATGGTTCTGGATTTGTTTTCAAATATTTTAGCTGTCTTTTATTTCTTGGGCTAATAAGTGTTTTGATCTTCAACTCCCTCATTTGTGAAACAGGAATGATCCATCTCCTCTATTGAATTATGTAAGAGAATCCAGTGAAATATGCTGTGAAAAGTACAAAGTGTATAAATAACTTCAGTGTTTAAAACATTTTTCCTTGCATGTGGTGGGGGAATTTCTTATGTTTTAATGATAATAGTTAATTCTTTAACTTAAATGCATTTTTGAAAATAATATGCCATGAATAGTTTGAAAATGTGAGTGGCAGGTGTTTATCAAGCAAACTCAGATTCTTCTTCTGGATTTCTAGATAGATCAAGGTCAGATTGACAGGGTTGCCCTCAGATTTGCTAAGCCGTTTGACATTGGAATATGTGGTTTGATAACACTGCATAGATACTTCAGGGTTTGAGCCTAGATGTAGAGTATGTGATTCTTTCTTCTTAGGACAATTTCTTTCATATTGTGCATGTGTGTTTGCATGTGTGTGTGTTTAGCAAGCACTATAGCTAAGTGAATCAGCACCCATACTATCCTAAGTTTAACAAACAGAATGTCACTAGTTTAGTGTGGTTGTTCTTCATTGTAAGTGTCAATGTTTTGTGTGCTTTTGTGGAAATATCAAGGTTATGCAATTATTGCCACAGGGTTTGCCATCAAGAAATTCAAACTGCTGTAAACACTGGGATCATTAAAGTTACAAAAGGAAGTATTATAAAAGGAACCATGGAGGTAAAATCTTATTTAAGATGCTTTGACATGAGGTAAAACATCAAGATAAAGAGTAATACATATCAGCATGAAAGAATGTATCTTTAAAATGTATTTTTCCATGTTTAGACAGTATTTCATCCTGAATTATTGGGAAAATATTTATATGAATTTAATAAGGAAAATAAAATTGTCATTAATGAAAAGGATAAAATCTATTCTTAAGCATATTTCTTTAAGGCAGTTTCCGCATATTGATTCTAATTTTGCGAATTCAAAGGACTATGGATTATAAAACAGCAATATACAATGCTGGTGATGGTGCTATGACATGAGTGTTTTCATTGATTTCTGAAAGGAATGTGAAAGAGTATAAAAGCTATAGAAGTATCCTTTATCAAAAATCTATATGTCTCTTTCAGAATTAATTTGAAATTCAAGAATAGGATTAAGTCCTAAAGATGTTGATATAATGTCAATGAAGAAAAACCTGAAAAGAACCCATTTCCACATACGGGGGAAATGTTATGTCTATTTTTATTTATATATGTTGGCTATTAGCGGCAATTAAAATGCTTAGAAAAGATTTTCAATAGCACACAGATAAAATGTCTTAATAATATAAAGAAAAAGTAGGAACAATATTATGTTTACTGGATAAACTTAACCATATAATATAGTCATAAGATGTCTGGAAATAATTTAAAAATAGTAAAAAAAAAAGCTATTGCTTTGTGCAGAACATGAGGAATTTTCAATTTCTTCTCAAATGTCTTGATTTTCTATATTTAACACAATGAACAAGGTTTCATAATCAGAAGAAAAAAAAGAAAATCAACAATTAGAAACAAAACACACATACAAAAACTCTGGACCTTTCTTCCCCACATTAAACTGTAGAGTCCAAGGCCCCAAACTAGGCATAGTCCTTGATTCCTCTATGCTGGGGAAGTCATGGACACTCCTAACAGTCATCACCAAACCCTTGCCTTCCACCCCTCCTTTACATTGTGTGTAGATGTTACAACATGTTACCATTCCTCAGCCTGGAGGAGATAACTGTAATGGAATGACCTAACCATACTTTGAACCCCAAACTGGAAACACGCAGTCCTAGCTGCTTGCCAGGGCAGGAACTCTGGCTAAAGATTGCTTGATATATGCTTTTTGCTAAACGGCAGGGTCCCCATGCCCTGGGGTTAATTAAATATCCTGTCCGCACACAGCACATGTATCTCTCATCTCCAAGGCGTTGCAGGGTGGGCAGAGCCTCCATCTACTGACCCTGACCCAAGCAGCTGGCCTTCCTGGGGGACTGGCCACGATGTGATCACATCCCCTGCTCTTTGAACTCTGTGCTATGTCAGTAATTAAGTGGTCATTTGCTCAAAGTGGCATCTGAGCCACTTGCTCCGTATTCTTGTGTTCTTGAATTCCATACCTAACCCAAGAGTGAGTCTTTTGGGCACTATTATAAAACTCTACCTTTATTTCCACTGTCTCCACTTCCTCTACCATTATCATAGTAAAAGCTACTATTCTTTTAAGGCAATAGCCTTCTTGGTCTTTCTGTTTCCAGTTTATTTATATTCTAGTTTTTTTTTCACCACCCTACATCCAGTATTGCTTAAAACACAGATAGAATAATGACACTACTTACATAAAACTCTTCATTTGCCTCTTTAAAATCTCAAAACTTTTTACCATGGTCTAGAAAGCTCCATGCAATCTTTCCAATCACATTATATTATGATCTTCCTCTTGCTCACTACTCTTTGGTCCTCTCAGCCTTCTTTTTTTCCTAATAAGCTATACTCTTTCCCAGTTCAGTGCTATGTGACTCCTCTGTCCAGAATTTTCCATCTCCTGGCTGGTTCATTGGATAACCACGGGAATTCATCTCTCAGATATCCAACCACAGGGAATATGATTAACCTGAGGCCTCAGCTGCTGCTCTGTGCAAGCCATCACTGGGTTTGCACCAAGGCCTGTGCTTCAAATAGTCTGCTCTTGGTCGAGGGATGGACACTGCAAGAGTACTAAGGCAGCCTAGATCCTGGAGACACAGTAATCCTCTGATGGCTGATTAAGATTCAAGATCTCCTCCAAAACCCTGCCAAACTTTTATTAGGCTGCAAGATGATCAGCACACTTTCTCCCAACCTTCCTTTTCTCTATCCTAGAACTGGGGGTTACACATGCATCACAGAATGGTGACTCTCCCAGATTTGCCTGGTCTCATCTCATTTTCTCTTACAGGTGTTTCACTTAAGACAATCCTTGCACCTTTAATGCCACCAGCTCCTTGGATAATCCTGACAAATTCATTCTTTCCTTTATGTTTTACTTCTCTGCAGACAAAACCTACCTAATGTATAACTTCACTAATTATTTGGTGTAGCATCATCATTTTTGTTTAGTTTTGTTTTTATAGCACCTTTCAAAGTACAAAATTGTCTTGTTTAGGTATCTGTTTTTGCATTGTATTTTCCACCACAAGAATACTTTGACAGGTTTTTAAATCAACTCTACAAATTGGGAACTAAAGGAAAAAAAAAAAAAAAAAAAGGATTCCATCAAGCCTAAATTCCCTCACCGACCTGAAGTCTTTTACACACTTTATCACCACCACTTCCTTCTCTAGAAAAATGTCTCTCTTATCTTTATTGACATCACACTTGCACATATTCAGTTCTATAAACCTATTCTATTGCTGTCTAGATTCCATTTTCCTAATTGGTGTACATGATAGACTAAAACTCAGATTTAGGCATTATCTCTGTGTCAGTGTACTTATCCATTCTTAAGGTTTAAGCTATCATTCCTACATAGGTGACTCCTATCTCTAAATTTTACTTCCTGAAAATTCTTTGTCATATCAGGAAGCAAAATTCTACACACACATACATATACATATATATGTATTTATTTATTTATTTGTTTGTTTATTTATTTGATTTGGCTTCATACTGTAAAAAAAGCACAGACTTAATAGTGATAAAGATCTCAGTAAAAGTTCTGTGTCTGCAGCTTAGTAGTCATATAAATTTGGATAACTTAAAATCTTCTGGTCTTAGTTTTGTCATCTAAAAAATGAGATAATGAGAGATGTCTAACTGAAATGATAGTTTCTTGTACATACTACAAGTTTAATAGCATGTTGTTGTTATTGCAATGCTGTTCAAAATGGATTCTGGATGCACTCCCATCTTCTTATCAATATTTGTTTAATTGTGTAAATTTAAGTTACTCGAGGTTTACTTTTGAAGGCCAAATGAGTCATTAAAATGCATCATAATAAGTGTGTGAAATGTCAAATATTTAAGTTAATTAATTTAATAAAATAACTATGTTCTCATAACATGAAAAATATTTCCAAAAAGAAACAGTAAATTAAATATATTCTCACTATAACCCAAATCTCTAGCACTCTTGTTAACATTTATAGTAGAGTAGTTATATGCTCATAGAATCCACAAATAGTTTTATCTGTTGGGGAAAAGCACTGAAGTGGCAGTACAAAAGTCTTCATGAGCAAAAGAACTGAAAAATTTTACATGGATTGTCTGTTTTTCCTTTCCTTCTTCCTTCACTACTCATTCATAAAACTCCTAAACACACATAAGCCATACACTATATTCGTGAAGATTATGGTATAGAGTTACCATATAGGTACACAGTAACCATTATTAAACAACACTAAATCAACTGTTTTCTCCACTCTTTTCTCTCTTTACTTGGTTACCCAATGGTGCCAATGTGAAAGAATTTAGCAAGTAAAATACCTAAACTACAAAAGAGAGGTAAATATGCATTCATTTTAAGGAAATATATCTTAATAATAATAATAAAATTATACCAGCTTTGCTAATTTAGTAAGATTTAAAAATGTATACAAATAAGCATCAGTTATCTTTTGATGTTAGCATTTCAAATGTTAAGTTTACTGAACATAAAGTTAATACTTTTTACCAGTGAGCCATTTCTGTTAAAAGTAACCTTAAAGAATGTATCCTGGTCTTTGTAGCTATGATGGAGATAGTCCAGAACACGTTGCAATCTGTGCACTACCCATAAAACAGCACTAAAAATTTATAAATATAATTTAATCTTTGCTTTCCTTTTATTAATAAAGCAATGTTGATATTTGAGGTTCAAAATAGTGTAAAAATAAATGTGTTCTAATTAAGTGCAACTATTAATGTGTATATACTAATTTAAGTTTCCATGTAAGAGAATCATTTTTTATATTTAAATTAATTTGGAATTCACTTTTAGCATTAATTTGCTCCTGGATGCTATATTTGAAGAATCTAGAATATTTTGAAACATGTCAAATAGTCAGCAAATAGATTCAGAAAGGACGTGTTCTGTCGAAAGTTTGTGTTTAAATGAGAGAGAGGTTCAAGATACATGTTGGAAAGTTAGCTATGCTAGGTCACACATTGATTCAAAGAAGTATGTAAGAGTGATAATTTTTGTATATTAAATATAGAGAAAATTTGAGGAGCAATAAAATTTCATCTTTCTGTGTGTTTCTTTTTTAGTAGGTCTGCACAACTTTTCTTCATTTTAAATTTAATGATACAATGTTGCAAAATGAACATGCTATAAACACTAACTAGTTCAATTATTTTATTGATGACTAAGGTCATAACTTAGAAAATGCTGAAGACATAATTTTCATGCATATATCATGAGAACATGTCAAAATTTTAGCTCAGTAATAAGAAAACAAAGAAGATGAAAAAGCTGATTCAAAAAGGGTATGGGAAAATGATCTCTCCATAGATTTAGACATAGATATAGATGTAGATGTAGACGTAGATGTAGATATAGGTATATAAATATAGATAGGTATAGACAGATGTAGATGAATCCTATAAAAAGATTGCTAAACTAAATCCAAAACAGGTTAATGTACTATAGGATTATAAAACAAAACCTTGAGGTTAATTTTTTTTCTCTTTGAAAAAAAATCATTGCATTTTATTAACTTTCCAAAAATTAATATCTAACTTTATATAAACTAAGCCTTAAGAAATAGTAAATGGTGATTGAAATAAAGTTACATTTTCTTTATGCTTAGGCAGATTTATTTGAAAATGTTCTAGTATGGCATTGCAAGAATACATAGTCTTTTTTTTGTACAATGCACAGATTTTTTTCTGCCTTATCACAGATTTTGCATACTTCTTTCTTAAAACTGGTTATTGATCATTTAATAAAGATTAACTTACTTCTTTCTTACTAATAGCCTCTTTTCTTGAGCATTTGTCAAGCCCAGTTAATAGTCATACTATCAGTGTACAGAGGTACACAGATTTAAATCCTAATAGTAAGCAATCTTTTACTTAATATTGCAGTGGTCAATAATAAAATAAAATATATTTAAATTTTAAAAGTTCAAGTCCATTCCATAGAGATGAATTTCTACTTAGGACATTTTTTTTTCTCCTATGAAACATGTCCTCTGTCATTTGAGAAATAATTTTATGAAATGATATTTAGCAAATGATATATGCAAGGAGGGCATTATATATGCAAGGTATTAAATAATACAAACTTGGGTATTAAAGGGAAACATGTTTGTTTAATAAATGGTTCCATACACTGAATGCATAAAATCTATATGAAAAAAATTGTTATATACAAATATTCACAATTAAAAGTAATATATCAGAGTACTAATAAAAATAAAACTAGGACCATGAGAGCTTAAGGAATATAATATTTCTTGCTGAGTCGATAAAGAAAGCCTTTGACAAAAGTTGGGAGACAAACAGGGGCTTGAGAAAATGGTAGAATGTTGAAATTGTTGAAAGAACAATGTCATTGTGGTCTCTAGTTATCAACATTGTAATTTAGATCTTTTAAATGGTAAGATATTTAAATATTTTGAGGAATTCTGTACATAGAATCCCAAAATGACATTTAATAAACAATATGACATTCAAGTAATGGTCATTAACATTAATTTCATTTTGAGATAAAAATTAAATATCACATTTTAAAGTATGGTTGTACAAATTATTTTGCATTAGGACAAAAATGTTTCTTTAATAAATTACTTAATAAAATGATTAGAAAATTACATCTAAATAGAAATTCAAGAAATAAAAATATTTTTCTCTAGATTCTCTTTTTGGCAAAATTAACTTTGAAAACTTTCTATTTCTCTTCTGAACACACATTTAAAAAAAATAAGTATTGTATTCTACTCATTCATATAAGAAATTATATTTTAATGTAACCAAATATAAGTTATGATCAGAAATGAGGTATATAATTTTCTATTAGCTGGTACAGTCAGAATTCAATGTAATGCACATGCAAAGCAATAAAATATTTGTTTAAGTAACAAATCTGTAATATTTGCTTATGCTTGTCATTATAGTCATCTGAAGTAATTTTGATTAAAAAAAATTCCTCTCTATTCTAGTAGTATTGAAATTTTGTTTCATTCTCTTCTGTGTGCATATTCCCAGGTGGTCCATGGAATCAGTTTTCCAAAAGAGCAAAGTTTTTTAAATAAAAAATAGAATCTGTGACTGACATATTTCCCTGTGACTACCATTAAGACATCACTCTTAGTCATGTAGTCCCCTTAGTTTAGACACAAGTCTACAAGTCTCTAGAAAAGCCCATTCTCCTGTTTCTCTCTCTTTGATAACATTAATTTTGGTATTTGAGTTTTCTTGTAAAGAAGGTTTTCCCTCACTCCAGTCAGCATCTCCCTGCACTCCTGAGTTCTTGCCAGTGTTCCCTTGCATTGCCACATTATTAACTCAAAAAATCATTTGGACAGATTTGCATCCTAAAGATTAGTTTGAGGTTATCTCCTCTTATATTAATTTGCTGAAACAACCTGTCTACTGTTAGTCATTTCTGTAGCAGAGTTTTGGCTGTGGCTTCTCAATAAAGAAACTATACATATATATTTAATGATACTCTGTAGCACAATTGACCTCAAAGCCTCAAAGACTTGTTTTTTGCTTTTTTTAATGTCAGTTTTAGAGAAAACACAATTCAATTTAGAGCACTGTCAAGTCTTTATAATGGAACATTTCCATTTAAAATTAGCATTTTCTAAACACTGAATGTAAATTGGTTTAAAATGATATATAATGTTCACACTTCATTTTTTGGTGGGGGTTTAGAAAGTATAGTCTTATTCAAATGCAGTTAATAAAACTTGAGTGCACAGATAACACTTCATATTTAAGTCACTGTTTACTGCTGGAAAAAATAAAGGTAGGATGTTGATAACATTTCTCCTTGTTCCCTCTACACTTCTCTTAATTTAATATTCTGCATAATTTCAGGTTTGTATTGTAATCATTGCTGGGTATTATTGAAAAGGGAGTTTAAAGCTATATTTTTCACTCAAGTAAGGGAAAAAAATGTTCTTTTATTCTGCTTTCTTTCACAATTCCCATCATCATTATTATTTTTTATTAACGACTTCATTTCAAATTCACAAAAACAAATTGTGAATGAACAGCTCAACAAGTTATGGAAACATTACTCCCCCATATTTCTTTTTCAGGCAATTTTATCTCGTCTAATTCTAACTGCTAACTCTGTTCTTCCTATAAGAGATTCAAAAGTGAGTGCTACAGCTTGAAAGGGAAAAACAAGGGCAAGAAACTTGGAGTTGAGTGTAGAAATGAAGGTTATTAAGAACGGTAAGATAAAGGGTAAAAAGACAGACAAAATAAGATATGACAACAGAAAGCCAAAGGATAAAACGGGTGAAGTAAGTAATGCCTTTACAGTGATAACATTGACTATTAATGGCTTGATCTCCTCAATCTGGAAAAAGAACTTGACCAAAAGGGGGAAATATTAAATACAAATGAGTTTTTATGGCTTAGAGATTTCAAAGTGAGTCAGGAGGACATTCCAGAGGTTATGCTTATGCACGTCTCAGCAAAATCTCATTGACTGCCTCAGTAAACAGTGCCTCAAATAGCGGAGCTCCAGATGGCTCTAGAGACATCCAGATACTATAGGCAGGGCAGACAGCTCAGGAATTCGGCACCCTGTCAGTGGGCCTTACTTTGGAGTTTATGCTTTCCAGTGTAACAGAGTTAGTCTCATTTATAGTTTCCCTACACATGGCTCTTCTGTCCCTTTTATTTGAACCTAAAATTAGCACTATAATTATTAAATATATGTCCCAGACACTTAAATCTTTGTTCTGTTCATGTGCTGGTTGAACCCTGAATTTCAGCAGAGTTGCAACACCTACTCTCCAGACATTGGATTCACCTAGGACAGCTAACAGGGAGATGATGATGGGCAACACCCATCCCAAGGAACAGAGAGTGTCTGCAACTACAAGCAAGATAGTCCCGTCCATCTGCCCCATGGGATCTAAGCCCCCTCTCAATTAGAAGCAGAGTGGGCATCACTATCCCAAAACCCTCAAGATCGGGGAATGAACAGTAGACTAAAAGAGACTTATTAGTATGCTGTTATAGACTTATTATTATTCTAGCAAGGGAAGAACTTTCATATAAAGGCAGTAACTACCAGAGGTTCTGAGGGGGAGGGAGAAGGAAGAATAGGTGTAATATGGGGGCATTTTCGGGACACTTGAATAGTCCTGCATGACATTGCAATGACGGCTATAGGACATTATACATTTTATCATAACCTAGAAAATTCTGCAGGGCAGGGTGTAAACTATAATGTAAACTAGAGTCCACAGTTAGTAGCAAAGCTTCAATATGTGTTCATCAATTGTAAAAACGTACCACACTAATGAAAGATGTTGTTAATGTGGGAAAGTGTGGGAGGGGGAGGGAGTGAGGCATATGGGATTCCTCTATTTTTTGTATGCAACATTTACATAATCTAAAGCTTCTTTAAAAATAAAAAAATATTAATTAAAAAAAGACATAGACTGATAGAATGCATAAAAAATATGTGAACCATCTACATGCTGTCTACAAGAGACTCACCTCAAACATAAGGAAACAATCAGGTTGAAAGTGAAAGGTTAGAAAAAAGACATTCCTTGCAAACAGTAATCAAAAATTATCTGTACTAGAAGAACATTCCTGTATTTATATTATTAACCCCAATCCTCATCTACTTCCAAAATCATTGTTATACATTCCCAATATTATCCTCCAACTGTCTTCCAGCTAACATTAATCTTCCTAGACCACTCATTTCAGCCACAATCATAATGGAAAATAAATGAAGGGTCAGCATTAAAGCCTGGACTAATTCATTCATTCACTTATGTAACAAAACTATATTGTTAACAATGTAGTTTTGTTATTATTATTGTTTTAGAAGTGTTAGAACAAAGATGATAAAGCAGGTAGTTTATATTAAAAGCTTAGTTTTGGAAAATAGGGGCCAAATTGTTATTTCTAGATGATTTAGTTATATATAAAACTCAAGGGAATTGATAAAACTATTATAATTGTTTAAAAACTTAGAAAAGGACTGAATAGAAAATAAGTGTGCAAAATTTTACAGTTCAATTTAAAAAGTTTGAACATATTTTTGTTATTTTTTGTATATTTTCTATATGTTTTTATATTCTACATTATTGGGAATTTCAAATATATAAATGAGTAGTATAATTAACCCCTAACTCCATCAAATTAAAACCTGTCTTTTCCCATCATCCCACCATATAATTTTTAGGCTAATCACATAATCACATACAGTTTACCCTTTCATCCACCAAATTTCAGTATGTATTTCTAAAAGAGAAGAGTTCCCTTTAATTATCATAATTGTAATGCCAATACAACACCTAAAGAAATAAAAATGATTCTTCAATAGAATGAAATGCTTAATCAGTCAAATTTTCCATTGTCTCATAAAATCAGAAAATGTTTCAACGTTCTCATCTCAATCATGAACATAATTTTCATATTTGGCTTTCACCCTTATTTATTCTATATATTCCCCTGCAAATCTGCTTGTTCTCAGATATTTTTCACCACAGCTTTATTTATAAATTGTAACTTAAATAATTATTCAGTAAATTAAAATTCATTGACTATAATAGTATGTGCAAAGAATTGTTTGATTTTTTTGTGAGAAAAACTATAATCTAGTATTAGATTTTATCTCCTAGGAAATCAAAATATACATTTCACAAGTTTCTTTCAACAATTTTAATGCATATACATATATATTTATATTTATGTATTTGTATTTCTGATCTGTGGTTGCTTCATATGACCTGGGGCAAAACCTCCCACCTGTTTTTCCGAGTATACTGCCTGATTCACACAGTCTTGAGCTTCCATATACCTCCCTCTGAACTTCTTCCAAAGGTTTTTGTATTCCTCATTCTAACGTAATATACACAACATTTTTTCCCCAAAGCTAGAAATGTATTACTATAATAGTATAGTAATGCCAACAGTGGCATTCAGAGAAAGAAGGTATTGATGCATCTAGAAGTTTGTATTTCTAGCTGAGCCTTAGAGCAAGTAAGATTTAAAAACACTCTTCTTAATGGTGTCCCATGTTGTTAGATTTTAGGTGCAGGAAAATTATGATACCCAGTGAGCCCTATATCCTGCTCTGGATTATTATTGATGGAATTCAGTCCATCAACATAAACTGATTGTTTGAATTGCATTTTTTACTGTATTTTTTCATTCTCTCTTCTGTTGGCAAACCCTTTATGAATTTTTTTTCTTCTCCTATGGATTTAAGAACTATAGTTTATCCTTATCAAATGTACACTGATTAATTATAATATATATGGCATTGTATTTATGAAGCTTTGTGTAACATACAATATTGTCAGTGACATAGGAGACAGACATTAAAAATAAATAAAATACAATGTTATGCATAAAAATGTATTTCCACTGGTTTGACATTTAATAAATTTAAAAACCTTAATATTTAGCAATTTGGAGAGACTACAGTTTATATTTTCAAGTTCATTAAAAATTCGAGGTCATTATTTTAATAAAATTTCAATATATTATTAAAATACTGGTTGAAAAAGAAACATTTCCCTGAAAGGTTATTATAACTTGCTCATTGTTCATGAAAAGAACTGCAGTTTTTATGGTCGAAACTGACCACGTTTTGCAACATTCAGTGTATATGCAAATATCCATGTAAAAATCATTTAATAAACATTTATTAGTCTAGAGCTTAGTACTATGCCTTTTATCCCTTGTAAGAATTTCACAATCCCATTAAGGAGGCAAACTGAACAAAGACAACTAATAATTAAGTCAGTAAATTATATGTTCAATATATATGCATTGGATTTTGCACATATATTACAAAACCTGAATGTCCTTTTAGGGTAAAAGGAACAAAACCCTAGCAACCAGAGGGTGTGAGCAGTGGCTCATCAAAATAAAAGTGATAATACTGGACATTAGAACGGCAAGGAATATGTAAAATGTACTTAACATCCATAATCTGAACAAACAGAGGAGGGAGGAAAGGGTGGCTTTCATAGTGGAGGGGAAAGGAAAATTAAAATGGAAAACTGGTAGAGTACAGCCCTATGTCATAGCCCTTACACATGGTATCTCATTACACTTCTCTCCAATCCATGAGGCTTAAAATAGTATGTTGTTTGCCTATGCCCACATAGCAAGTAACAGTATATCAGAAAGTAAATCATAGATCTGCATGACTTCAAAATAACTGTCATTTTCATGATGTCATTTTGTATCCAATAATCATGCAAACGATTTGCAAAAAGGAAGTTTACTGGGAAGAACAGGACAGAGGTAAGGAGGGAAGAACACAAGTAAAGCCACAGGCTAATCCCTTGAACCTGTGGCAGCTTTCCTCAACTGGCTATCTCACTCCTTTGAGATCCAATCTTGACCCCATGTGTTTAATGATGATAAATAAGAGCTGTCTGTAATGCTAGTTATTTGAGAGAGGAAACATCACAATTCCCTGCAATTCTCTGCAAGAGACACAATAATTACTAAAGGATTCAAAAAAGTAAGTTTTACTGTGGGCTGTTGTGCGAAAGATTTATTGATCGATAAACAAATCTCTGAAATACAAAATATTAAAACCCACACAGGGAAATATATTAATTTTCCTAGCATAGTTATGAACTAGAGTCCTTCAAATGAGTGCACTAACCCCATCAGGTGAAGGAGAAATGAGCCTTTTTAAAAATATTCTTTCATTGCTGCTCTTATTGCTAAACTCCTGTTTTCCCTGTGGCAAAACGGTAATTCATGCTCCAGTGAATCATCTCTCTAGCTATATTATATAGTGACTTTCAGATGAAGAGCTCAAAATGTCTTTAGGAATTTTATCTTATTAATTTTCACATCCCTCTAAGGCTGGTGAAAAGAATTACTGACCTCATCAAATAAATTGTCAGGCTAGCACAGTAAGTAAGTGGTTACAAAGACCACAAGGTTACAAAGACCCTTGAATAGTATTGAAGATATATGATTCTATTAATGCACTAACCACACTACTAACTTTATAATTTTATGTTGACTTTTTTACTCCATCAAATGTTTGTCAGTAAATATCTATTGAGTGACCAGATTCAAAAACTTCTCCTAATCCTTGTTTTCTTCCTCTCCTTCCCCCTCTCCATTGATTCAATGATTTCTTCAAATCAATACCTTTTATCCATTCCCACTGCCACCACGCTCATCATGTCATATCTAAACTGCCATAACAATCTCCTAATCAATGTTGTGATGGTTTTTTAATTCCTAATCTTCTGATGCATGTGGCTAAATTAAAATTTCTCCAAAAGCATCCCATGCAGAATTTAACAACCCTATGTACAAATAGTTTCAATAACTAGAATTTTAGAAATTCCCTCATCTAATCCTAACCCCTTTTTAAAACAAGTGATACCACATTGAACATGACTCATACAATAATCCATTTCAATCAAATAAAGTAAAAGCACCGATACATATAATTAACTAAAGACCATTCTTTATTCAGATTTTCTTAGTTTTTACTCAATGTTCTTTTTTTATTCCAGCATCCTACTCAGGATACTGTATTACATTTAATTGTTATGCGTCCTTCAGGTCCGATTGGCTGAGACAGTTTCTCAGAATTTCCTTGTTTTTGATGACCTTCAGGAGTTTGTTCAGGCATTTTGTAAATGTTTCTCATAATTAGACTGGGGATATTGATTTTTTTTGGAGGGGGAGAGGACCACAAAGGTAAACTGTTGTTCTCATTATATTACATTGAGGGCACACACTACCGAAAGGACTTGTCCCTGTGGGTGTTAGCTTTGATCATCTGGCTGAGATACTGTTTATCACTTTTCTCCACTATAAAGTCATTCTTTATTTTCCCTCCTTTCCACAGCATATTTTTTGGAAGGAAGTCAATATACAAAGCCAGAGTTAAGGAGTGAGGTGTTTTGTTCTATGTCCTTGAGGGCAAAGTATCTATATAAATTATTTGGAATTCTGCTTGGGAGATTTTTCTATTCTCCCCATTTATTTAATTATTCAACAATTTATTCATATTGGTATGGACTCATGTTTATTTTATACTTTGGGTTATAAGCCAATATAACATAATCCAATATAATCAAGACAAATATTTGATATGTTATTTTTGTTTCAGACAACGCTATCAGAAGCCTAATCTTAGCACTAGATGAAACTCCATTGTATATCCAACTAATCATGTTGGAAATTTAATTTTAAGTCCAACTGGTTAGCATATATTTTTTTCCAGAAACATGAACAAAGATTAAAATAATGAGAGTAGTATAGTTCAATTTAACATATTTCATTTTATTTATGTATAGCTCAAAATTATGTAGAGTTATTATAATAAAGAAAAATAGCAGTAGTAACTATGCAAAATGAAAAGTTAAAGAAATTGTCTTTTGTTCAAACAAAAATGAGTTGAAGTATGAACAAAAAATCATTCTAAAATTATAGTCCCAATTCTATAATATCTACTTGAAATTCAAAAGCAAGCTTGTTTTATAATAAACTATATAGTCACCCTAGTTTTAAGGGACTTGGTTTGATTAATAATATATCTGAATCCTAAAAATTTTCTAACAAAATTAAATTCAAGTTCAGGTATAGTTCAAAATATGGTGACTTCCTGAACTTCAAGCAAAGATCCAGACTATACTATACTAATGTTATTGTAGTATTATGTTTATGTAATATTATAATCCATGTTTGATTAGAGGTGAAAAGATAAGTAGGCAAAACCAGTCTAGAACAATTTATTTCTTTTATTTTGGTTTAAACACGTTTACATACAGCCTCTTCAATCCCCTTTGGCAACTAAAAATCAATGAGCTGCGGATTCTACAGACCATTGGCAAGCGCCCATCACTCTTCAGAATTTCTGAATAAGCTGAATGATTAATTCATTTAAATTTATTACCGAGGAAATATCAGAGGTGGCAGATGCTTTTCTCAATAGTGATTTATATTGAGAAGAAAATGAAAATCTTGGCTATTTTAATTAACTGAATGTACCATCAAATCCTGACCTGTTCCCCTGCAATTTCCTCAAGGAGCAAAAGTGCTCATTACCTGGCTTTTAATTTCTGTTTGGTGGCCACCTCTTTTCCTTTCCTTCAGGGTAGCAGTCCCTAAAGATTGCTGCCGTGGAAACTGATTAATCTCTAGTCATTAAAGCTCTCTACTGACATTGCAGAAAAACTGTCAGCATTTCTTCATTAGCCTTAAGATGGGAAGCTTTAGATAAGCACAACTAAATATCAACTCTAACACCGTCCACAGAGTATATTAACAGGGCAGGAATTTACAGCATCTCAGGAGTAATATTCTCTTTATTCAGATACTTTTTCATCACAGAGATTTAGTAGGACTATAAACATCTATCTTAATATTATACAGAATGGTTAATATAAGTCTTGATAATATTATTCAGTTGGAACTTGCTATCAGTAACTTCTTCCTATGTGTTTTTTCAGTGATTGAAAATACTTTGGTCTTAAGAGATTCACCAAATTGATTTTTTCTTTTTCTATAAATTGTACTCAATTTAACAAGATGTGAGTTCTATGTCTTACTTCTCTATGACTTAAAGTTTCACTTAAATCACTACATTACAGCCTGATATAAAAATATTTTTTTTCAAATTACCTTAGGCTGTCTTTTCCCTAAACCTTTAAGTTATCAACAGCTCAACGGTATCACTGCTCTCACATAATTTCACCAATCCTAGTATGGTAAATTTGAGACATTGAGACATCATTATAGTGCACTATAATTATAGGGATTAACATTCCATTTTAAATAAAGGTGTATAAATATTGTGCCCTATCAACTGTAGAATAAGAAGTCTAAAATGTGCCAAGCTTATGTCCTATGAAATGTTCATTAGTTTCACATGTATTATTGCCTGTGCACAAACATCCACCTTTCTTTTTATTCTATTCTTATTTGATTTGGAGAAAGGACAATAAATGTATATCCAGTTACTGTTCTTTTTCCCAAAGGCAAAATTCAGTTACAACAAAGAGAAAGAAAAAACATTGCCATAATTCAATTGTACATCTGCTCATTTTTATGTCTCATTAGAGTTCTAGCCCTATTTTATTTTCAACAAAGAAGAATGTATGTCAAAAGTTATTTTTTGTGATTTTTATAATTACCTTAAATTATTTTCTTATACAAATTTCTATTTCTCATTGCAATTCTATGGTAAAGTGAGTATTTTAGAAAAAAAGAGTTGAAAAATATTAGAAGACGTAAATAGCAAAACACATGTTGTCAAACCATAACAAAGGCAAACTACCAGCTGGAAAATATTCCACCAATAAGACAATTGAACTTACTAGTTTTACTAGTTGCTTTCAAATTTAATTCATCATATCTTTACTGAGCACTTTCTAGTACAAGACACTAACTGTAGTAAAAAATGGCATTAATTTATTACTTAATAGAATGTGACATGTGTTCTCATAAATATATAGATGAATTTCTATGGAAGTGCAGGGAAAGGGGAGAGTTACATCCACTGAAGGACTGTGAGAATGTGTTCTGGAAAAAGAAGTTTTGGAAATATAACCTTGTCAGACCTAGATGTGGATATAGTTTGAAGAAAGACCATCTGATGCAGTAGGATGCCTTCAGAGAATGTTAAGTGGTCCAGTGGGCTAGACATGGGCTGCAGATTGATAGGTAATAAAGGAAAGACAGGTTGGAAACCGAATATGGGTGGCCTTTTGATTTTTTAGAAAATAGGGTTCTTGTACTTACTTTGAGTGAGTATTCCACTTTTTAAAAAGAAAAAGATAGACATCAGAGATGTAATAAGTATTTGGAGATGTAAGACATCTTGGAATTTACCTATCAAAATTATCATACACCAGAAAAAGTTAAGATAGATTACTTGATGAACTTAATAATTCACAATTAGTGACACACTGCTATTTCACCTGTAACATCTAACACAGGACAGGCATACTACACATATTGAATAAATATTTGTAATTAGAATTTTTCTCAAAAAATTTTCTCTTCCCATCTTGACTATTTTCATCCTTGATGATCTTAGTTCATATTTCTCATTACCACTCTGCTCTCCAGAAATTTTCACTGTAACTATCAGCCCTATGAAGACTGTTTTAACTCCCACAATATAATCCTAGACTGTCTCAGACTTTATATAGTAATTTATACCTGTCCTTAACCAGCACCCATTACATGAACTTCTGTAGGCAAAGCTACAGAGACAGCAGAAGGACAGAGCCATGCAAACCTGTGTATCTATACTATAGTCAATGGAAATATACCAAATTTTCCTTTTATATCTCATTCAATAATTACACCCATTGTACATTAACTAAGCTGTGATTTGGCAGGCTTATGTACCAGGGGGTGAACTTTTACCATTGAAGCATATAGACTACAAGAAGCCAGCAAATTTCCCATCTAGTTTCTTTCTGGTCAAATGTTCATTAACAGTGGCTCCATACAATCTCTGTCACTGATGTCTCAAGTGACCAATCAGCCAGCTATGATTGCTTGAGAAGCTGCGGGCAGCTCTGTAATGTTCTACTTTGTGTTTGTTTCCCCCTTCCCTGAATCACTTTCCTTTTCCCATTACTCTAACTTCCCTGGAAATGCACACACACCGCACCTCCCAACAAAGCTGCACCTCTGGCTCTGTTTTGTAGATTCAGGGCTACAACATTTGGTACCCGGATAAACCCTAAAGGAGATTATCAGGATAGGATTTTGGAGTTTTATTGCTCACTGGTTTAAAGGTAATAATAGCCTCTTCCCTGGTTTTAGAATTGGATATTAAAACCCCTGTCATGCAGAGGATTCATTATTACTGAAGCTTCTCTCTGTGGCTCATTAGAAGGAGGAACAGAAACAAGGTAAGGTGTTGGGACGTTAAGTGGTTATTACACTTAATTTGTCTTATGAAATTAGACCTTCATAAGCCACATGATAAGTTTTAGGATCATGATGTACTTTTCCAGGCTTTAAAAAAGATGCTAACCCAGAGACAACTAGTTGCCAAACTAAGACATGCCTTGAAAGCTACAGAGCATCTATGGCAACTTTCAAGGAAATTCTCATTTGCAACCAGGACAGACTGCGAAAATCAGACTAGGATCTTTTTCTTTGAAATGAACAAAAAATAGAAAATAAAAAGTAAGATTTAGGGAGTCAGTCCTTCTCAGTTACTTATTATTTCTGTCTTCACAGGCACAAATACCATCTATGTAAACCCTGTAATTAAATGGATGCATAAAGCTTATTTTTTATGATATATTTCTCAGCAGACTCTCTTTGAAATTACATTGCACCAAATCCCTCTAAGTTATACTTAAAGTTTTTAAAAGAAAGTACCAATAGTTAAGCCTAACATTCAAACAAGTAGAAGAAATAAAGTCATAGGTTAATCAAAGGAACCATTAAATGGGAACAGGGTATTTACAGAATGTAAATAAGGACTTTTTCCAGGAAGAAAATGTAAAATTAATTTTTATAAAAATAAGAAAAAAAACCACTTTATTCCTTAAATGTGTTATTCAACACCTTTAACTGAACAAACCACCTAATATTGTTAATAATTTTGTTTCTATTGATTCTTTCTCAGAGGAAGCAATGCCAAGTACCAAACATGGGCTATTCTGTGACCATAGACTATTAAATTCATAAATAGCAGGTTGCTTTGTTTTAGCAAAGCCATAAATAATTTTCTCTGTGAAAAGCCATTCTACCCTGGGATTTAACAATTGCCCCTAAGTTAATCATTTGCTCTGAACAAAATTGGCTGTTTTTATATCCAACCTAATGAAATTAGACCTTCATAAGCCACATAAACAGAAAATGATCAGTGGTTACGTGAATTATTTCACCAAATTTGAAATGTGTTACCATTTCCTAATAAATATAATATTCTTATTATCAAACTGCTTATTGAAGGTCCTAATATGCACTAGGCACTGAGCTTTGAATACATAATTGATTCTTAGATCGAGTCTTCAAGGCGGGTATCATTGTCACTATTTTACAGATAAGGACAATGAAGTTCACAGATGTTAAGAATTAGGTTGCAGATTGATGATAATGGGATTCATTTTAGTGTCTAATAGCAGTATTTTGAAAATCCAATTAGATAATCCCTCCTTCCACATGGGCATTTATCATAAATTTATTTCAACCATGTGGGATTTTAGCCTTTTGTCCCTTTTAAAAATAACTTTTCTACGTTCCATAATAACAGATTAGTCTTGTCTCTCTCTCTCTTTTTTTCCTTTCTTATTTTCTTTAATAACATGAAATCTATGAATTGTTGTTTCTATTCTTTGAGGTAGCTCCTCCTAAATATTTATATACATATTTAAGCATGCATTTGTCTACTAAAGCCTAACAATCGTTATTTCTCTCCACCTCCAAAATAAGAAAAATACCCTTAGCTTTTTAAATATACTTGAAATCCTTGCCCTATTCCACAT
>JAQZBX010037848.1:0-23631 GCA_029593785.1 Cabassous unicinctus | reverse complement strand
AGCATCTAAACACTGAACTAAAAGAAACTTTTCTCTCCTTGCCTTAACCAGGTCAAGGAATAAACTGGGCAGTGTGCATTGGAAGGGAACTTTTATTGGACCTTCAGACTGGGCTCATCACAGAACAGAGTCCTTCGAGTACCCTTGGACTGAAAGATCCATCCCTAAAATACCCCCAATCTATATGCAGGCATATACCTATGTTTAAATTAAGATTGCTATTTTAAATTATTTAACATGTTGATCATAGTAAAGAATAATTTGCCAATTTTTTTAAGCAAGGTTAAGTCACACTATGTTATTTACTCAAAGATGACTTAGGGATTGGGATGTATTAATACTTACTGTATGAAGTCTGATATCTTAAATATTGTAAATCCCTGTGAATCCATTATTTTATTTTTTATTTTTCATTTGGAAATAATTTTAATATTACAAAAAAGTTGCAAGAATAAAAATAGTTCATAGAACACTCTTGCAATATTTCATACCCTTTGCTTTAACATTCTGTTTATCTATAGCTCTTATATGTATATAAATATTCTTTTTATCTAAAGATTATGTGTGTATCTATCTCATCCATCTAATTCTTCTCTGAACCGTCTGAGAGTAAGTTGCATACATGACCCTTCACTCATAAATGTTTCAGTGTGTGTCTCTTAAGGTTAGGAAATTACCTTACATAATCACAAAAGAATTATCAACTTCAATGTTAAATAACATGGTTACAATACTTATACTAGTCTTCCATCGACATTCCTATTTTGTCAGTTGACCCAATAATGTTATATTTTCCTTCCAGTACATAATGAAATTTCAGAGTATACATTGCATTTAATTGTCATGTCTCTTTGGTCTCCTTTAATTTGGAACATTTCCACAACTTTTCTTTGTCTTTTATGGCACTGTTATATTTGAAGAATATTTATTGTTTTCTCTGTTTTAAACAGAATGCTTCCCATTATGGTTTGTTTGATGTTTCCTAATTATTAGATAAGTTTTGCATTCTCAACCATAACAGATATTATAATAAATTACATAAGTGATATTGTGTCCTTCTCAGGGCATTACATCTGGAGGCACATGGTGACAATCTGCTTTTCATTAATAATGGTAATTTTGATCATCCAGTCAAGATATGCCTGGCTTAAAAGCATACTGGGCATTATACATAAAAAATTATTTGCTAAAACAATTTAAGTCTAGGATGATGCTCTTTCCCCCAGAGAGTCTTTTCATTTGCTTCTTCCAGGCACCTGAGCTCCCTGTGACCTGAACCTTAACCTGTTCTCAAAGCTTGTGATTTTATAGGCCACCCATATGACATGGTAGCAAATTCCGTGCAAAGATTGGTTGGCTTCCAACAAACTTCCTCCTTGAGGTGCCTCTAACACACCATGTTCATTGCTTCCATTGCAGCTCTGTCTGCAGGATTCTTCCCCAGATAGTCACATGGTTCAGTTCTTCATTAAATTCGGGTCTCTGATCAAATATCACATCTTCTGAAAACACCTTTCTTAACCATCTAACTAAAATATATTTCCCACCCTTCCATCCAGTCTTTATGCTCTTCCTCTCCTTCGTTTTTATTCATAGCACTCACACTATCTGTCTGTTGTCTCTTTCTTTCCTGCTATATAGTTCCATGAAGGCAGGGGCTTTCTTTCACCCTGGATCCCCAATTCCTAGAACAGAACCTGATACATGGTAGGCATTAAACAGATAGTAACTGAATGCATACCTATAACTGAGGCTAAATGAGTTTAATATTTTTTCTTTTAAGCTAGACAAAATAATAATATATAAGCATTACACACAGAAGATACTAGCTCACCACTAAAATATCATATGTAATATTGTACATTGCTAAAAGAAAACAGTGTGCTTTTGATCTCTACCCAGAACATCTTTTATATATCTGTATCTATTGTTTTTGTGTTATGTTCATGACATTTCTATTAAAAATAATTTTTATTGCATGTGTACAGTGTCCAAATATCAACTTACCCTAAAAGCTAATAGTTTAGTTTAGCATTGTTTGCCTTTTTTAGACATCATTTACTGAAAAAAAAATTCTGAATATAGCTTATAAATAAAGAGTATCTAAATATTTTTTTCTAAGTGTGGAATAGCTATTTGAAAAATTAAAATGCATGTGCTGTATTATTAACTTTGCCAAATATATATTTTCTTAATTAAAATTTTCAAAACCATTGACAATTTTTTTTTTTTTATGAAAAGCATTTATTGATAATTATTTTGTGCTCCAAGCTACTGTCTTTCCTAACTGGCATACACATTCTACAAATAATAGAGAAATATGGGATATTCTATTATTCCCAAAATACAAATATTAGTGTAATCAGAATATGAACTGCACTTTAAAATATTGCATATTACCAACTGTAATTTTTCCTGGACTTAAAGTTTCTTTTTTTGAAAAAAAGATACTTAGATTACATAAATGTTACATAAAAAATATATGGGATTCCGGACAACCAGCAAGATGGCGGCAGAATAAAGAGCTCTGAGAATCAGCTCCTGTTACTGGGCAGTTGGTTATCACCCAGAGCTATCTGGAGCACTTGTTTGGGGGCTCCAGGAGACCAGAAGTGAATTCTGCAACATTCTTGAAAGAGTGGAAGAAGGAAACTGCCCACCTGCAGAGAGGATTCCTGAGTAGAGCACTCCACACCAGAGTCCGGTGCCCATCCTCCACTGGAGGCACAAGCCACCTCAGGAGCTGTTCCGCGACTGGAATTGAAAGCTCCACTTCCCAAAACGGGAGAGGAAGAGATGGTTGGGCACCAACTTCAGCTACTGATTAGTAAATTCAGCAGGCTAAAGTATAATCCTAAGAACAGCTAAAGTTTGAACCTGTCCAAGTCAGAAAGAGGCCGGTAGCCGCCATCTTAACTCCGCGCCTGACACGAGGGGAAGCAGGGCTAACTAAAAATCACAGTGCTGGAGGGACCGGCTTCTTTCCATCTAGAACAGATTGCCGCTCTAGCCTAAGTCCCAGGCCCACCTTGGGCAGGGAGGAAGCTAGGGGGAGCTGCACCAGGCTCTTTGGGAAATTACAGGCCATGCCACGGAGGCCAGTGATCAACCTACTTTGGCAGCGCAAGCCACCCCAGGAGCTATTCTGTGGCAGGAATTGGAAGCTCCATTTCCCAAAAACAGGGGAGGAAGAGACAGTTGGCCACCTATTTCAGCTACTGATTACTAAATTCGGCTGGCTAAAGTATAACCCTAAGAACAGCTAAAGTTTGAGCTTGTCCAAGTCAGAAGGTGGCCAGTAGCCACCATTTTGACTCCACCCCCAGCATGAGGGGAAGCCAGGCTGACTGAAAATCACAGTGATGGCAGAGACTGGTTTCTTTCATCCAGACTGGCCTGAAACCCTATCCTAGGCGTCAGCCCCGCCTCTAGCAGGGAGGAAACTGACGGGCCCTGCACCAGCCTAACCAGGTAACTACAGGTACATTTAGCTGACACAGACTGAATAATCAGAAGTCTATGGGGCAACTGTGGCCAACTTGGACCTGCACTGCATAGATTGCTGCCCACACCTGCAGCTCCATCCCTGCCCCAGGTAGGGGAGAAAGGGCATGAAGCTTCATCAGTCACTCTGGGCAACTACAGTCTAGGCCTGCATGAGTTAGATTATTCCACACAGCTGTGGCTCTGTCCCTAACCCTGGCAAAGGAGAAAGTTGGAAGAAGCTTCATTGGTCCTTGGGGCAATGAGGGTAGCTTGAGTCTCCACAGCATATAGCACCAACTACATTCTTAGCTCTTACTACACAACCAGCAAGGGAACTAAAGAGAAAAACTGCACCCAGAATAAATACTCTAGTAAGCCAGATGCCAAGACACCAACAAAAAATTATAATCCACGCCAAGAAACAGGAAGTTATGGCCCAGTTAAAGGAACAAGATAAGCCTCCAGATGACATAAAGGAGTTGAGACAACTAATCATAGATGTTCAAACAAATTTCCTTAATAAATTCAATGAGATGGCTAAGGAGACTAAAGACATTAAGAAGACACTGGATGAGCACAAAAAAGAATTGGAAAGCATACATAGAAAAATAGCAGATCTTATGGCAATGAAAAATACACTGGAATCGTGTAATAGCAGATTTGAGGAGGCAGAAGAAAGGATTGGTGAGCTTGAAGAAATGGCCTCTGAAAGTGAACATACAAAAGAGCAGATGAAGGAGAGATTGGAAAAACTTGAACAAGGTCTCAGGGAACTAAAGGACAGCAAAAGACATGCAAACATACATGTCATGGGTGTCCCAGAAGGAGAAGAGAAGGGAAGGGGGGCAGAAGGAATATTTGAAGAAATAATGGTAGAAAAATTTCCCAACCCTATTGAAGGACATAGATATTCATGTCCAAGAAGCACGACGTACTCCCATCCGAAAAAATCCGAATAGCCAACTCCGAGACACATACTAATTAGAATGTCAAATGCCAAAGACAAAGAGGGAATTCTGAGAGCAGCAAGAGAAAAGCAATGCATAATATATAAGGGATACCCAATAAGATTAAGTACTGATTTCTCACCAGAAACCATGGAGGCAAGAAGACAGTGGTATGATATATTTAAGACACTGCAAGAGAAAAACTTCCAGCCAAGAATCTTATATCCAGCAAGACTGTCTTTCAAAATTCAGGGGGAGTTTAAAATATTCACAGATAAACAGAAACTGAGAGAGTTTGTAACCAAGACACCTGCTTTGCAGGAAATATTAAAGGGTGTGCTACAGCCTGAAAAGAAAAGACAGGAGAGAGAGGCCTGGAAGCGAGTCTAGAAATGAAGATTATATCAATAAAAGTAACTAAAAGTGTCAAAAGAGTGGTGAAAATAAAATATGACAGATAAAACCCAAATATTCAGGAATAAACTTAACCAACGATGTAAAACACTTGTATTCAGAAAACTACAATTCATTGTTAAAATAAATTTTTTAAAAAGACCTAAATAATTGGAAGAATATTCCATGCTCATGGATTGAAAGACTAAATATCATTAAGATGTCAATTCTACTCAAATTGATATACAGATTCAATGTAATCCCAATAAAAATTCCACCAGCATTTTTTAAATAAATGGAAAACATGATTATAAAATTTATTTGGAAGGTTAAGGGGTTCTGAATAGCCAGAAACATCTTAAAAAGGAAAAGCAAACTTGAAGGACTCTTATTTCCAGACTTTAAGTCGTATTACCTAGCTACAGTGGTAAAAAAACAGCATGGTACTGGCATAAAGATAGACATATAGACCAATGCAACTGAACTGATGGTTAAAAAACAGACCCTCACATCTATGGTCAAGTGATTTTTGCCTAGCCTGTCAAACCCACCCAGGTCAGGCAGAACAGTCCATTCAACAAATGGTGCTGAGAAAATTGGATATCCACAGCAAAAGAAGGAAAGAGGACCCCTACCTCACACCCTAAACAAAAAGTAACTCAAAATGAATAAAAAACCTAAATATGAAAGCAAGAACCATAAAGCTTGTAGAAGAAAATGTAGAAAAATATCTTCAATACCTGGTGGTAGGTGGTGGATTCTTAAAGAAGATAAGAGGAGGACTGAGATGGACTACTGATATTTCATGTATGTAGAAGTTTTAATTAGCTTTACTGTAAAAGTGTGGAAATGTACAGAGTTTATGGTAACACATTATAGTGAGTAACAGCTGGTTTATAAATGGGGATGTGGCTGCAAATGGTAGTCTAGGGATGTAAATGCCAATTGACAGAAAGCTAGAGAATAATCTAGGGACTGAATAGCATAGTAAACCCAGAGGTGGATGAGAATAGTGGTTGATGGTACAGATGCAAGAGTGTCCTTTGTGAGCTAGAGCAGATGTACATCAGTATTGCAGGGTGGTGGGAATGTGGAGAAGCATGGGAAAAATACAACTGAAGTGACCTATGGAGTGTGGCTAACAGTAATACTGTAATATTCTTGCATCTATGCCAAAGATGTACTGTGTTGATAATGGGGGGGTATGGAAAATGTGTGCCAAATGTACGCTGTGGAACTGGTAATAATCAGATGATATTATCTCATAATCTGTAACAAATGTTCCACCATGGTGTGGTGTGTTGATAGAGGGGTGTTGTTTGGGAATTCTGCACATGTGCATGATTGTTTTTTAAGTTTACAACATCTGTCATAAAAATATATTTAAAAAATAGTAATAGTGTGGGTTGGATGGGAAATACACCAATGTAAGATAAGGACTATAATTAGTAGTAAGATTTTGACAATATTCTTTCATTTTTGTAACAAATGTCTTATGACAATGCAAGGTGTTGGTGGAGAGTTGATGTATGGAACCCCTGTATGTTGTTATGTTTGCTTTGTAAGTTCACAACTTTTACTATACACTTACTGTTTATGTATGTTCATGTATAAATGATATAAAATAATAATAGGGTGGGTTGGGGGAAAATACTTTGGTTAGTAGTAATATCTTGAGGATGCTCTTTAATCATTAGTTAGATATGTTTCGCATCAATGCAAGGTAGTGGTGGGAGGGTGAGGTATGAGAGCCCTGTATGATGTTATGTATGTTTATTTTATAAGTTCACAACTATTACTATGCACTTATTGTTTATGTATGTTCATGTATAAGTGATAGACTTCAATAAATTAAAAAATATAGATATATAGGGGATTCCCATATGCCCCACTCCCCACAACTCTCATATTTCCCCACATTAATACAATCCTTCATTAGTATGGTACATTTATCGCAACTGATGAATACACTAAGCATGGACTAAAGTTTTCCTTGTAGTTTACACTCTCTCCCACCCAATTCTGTAGGTTATGGCAAGATATATAATTGCCTGTATATGTCATTGCAATGCCTTCAGGACGATTCCCAAGTCCCAAAAATGCCCCCACAATATACCTGTTTTTCCTTCTCCCTGCCCTCAGAACCTCCAGTGGCCACTGCCTCTACATCAATGATATAATTTCTTCCATTGCTAGAATCACAATAAGTCTACAGTAGAATACCAGTAAGTCTACTTTAGTCCATAGTTCATTCCCCAATCCTGGGGATTCTGGGATGGTGGTGATGTCCACTCCACCTCTAATTGAGAGGGGGCTGCAATCCATTAGGGCTGATGGATGGGGCTCTCTTGCTGGCAGTTGTAGACTCTCTCAGTTCATTGGTATGGTAGTTGTCCATCATGCCCTCCTTGTTAGTTGTCCTGGGTGAGACCAATGAATTGGAGAGTAGCTGTTGCAACTCTGTTGAGATTCGAGGCCCAGCTGGCACATGGATAGCCCAAAGATTTGAGTCTCTTGGATGCACACCTACCAACTCTAGTACTAATTACAGGTTCAAATAGAAGACCAGAAGAGCCATGTGTAGGGAAACCACAACTGAGTCCAACTCTGTCACCTTGGGCCCACTGGAAAGGGACCAAACTCCTGAGCTATCTGCCCTGACTATAGTGTCTTGATGTCTCCAGAACCCTCAGGAGCCCTGCTATTTAGGGTAGTATCTACTTAGGCAGTGAATGAGATCCTGCTGTGACGTGCATAAACGTAACCCCTGGAATGACCTCCCAACTCACTTTCAAGTCTCTTAGTCATATAAACTCATTTGTCTTTACCTTTTCCCCCTTTTGGTCAAGGTCTTTTTCCAGCTACATTGCTAGTTGCTGCTTGGTAGGAATCCCTCAGTGCCAGGGAGGCTCATCCCCGGTGGTCATGTCCCATGCTGGGGGGAAGGTAATGCATTTATATGCTGAGTTTGGCTTAGAGAGAGGCCACATGTGAGCAACAAGGAGGCTCTCAGGAGGCAACTCATAGGCCCTCTATAATAATAGGCTAAGTTTCCATTTCAAGAGTAAAGGTTCATAAGCACAGCATTGACAAATTTTTTACAAATTATTTTTATAATTGCAACTTTCATATATATGGTGTAACAGTCTAATATTGTTTATGAATTCCAAAAATAGATATTGGATTATGTTTGTAAACTGGTCTATTCCTCTGGGCATATCAGACTGTATTAGATTCAGAGGTTTCACTTTTACTTAAATTATGATTAAGGCTTTGATTGGGCCACATCAGTAGGACACTGAGTCTCCTCCTCTGCCAGGCAGGGCAGAGGAGAGGGTGGGAGTTTTCGATGTTGAAGACCCAGGAAGTAAATACACAGAGAAGCAGGTATGTGAGGAAAGAGAAAAGGCTCCATTAGACACAGCAGAGGCCCAGGGAAGAGAGACAAGCCGTTTGCCTGATAGTTTACAACTGGCCTTTGGAGAGAGCAGAGCAGCTGAGCCAGGAGAGAAATAAACCCTAGGGAGAGTGAGGAGTCTTATGCTAGCCTACAGCTGAGAATGGAAGAAGCTGGGACCACAGAACCTTGGGAGGAAGAGGAAAGCTGAACCCTTGCAGAGACTGGCAGCCATCTTGCTCCAACATGTTGCAACAGACTTTGGTGTGGGAAACAACTTATACTTTATGGCTTTGTGACTATAAGGTTCTACCCCAAATAAATACCCTTTATAAAAGCCAACAGATTTCTGGCACTTTGCAACAGCACCCCTTTGGCTGACTAATACTTATGGGGAGGGGGTATTTGAGATTATAATGTGATTTAGTAGGATAAGAGAATATAGATACTAAGTGTTTTCTAAATCAGAACATGACTAATATTCGCAAACAGCTTTGTCTCAGTTTGCCAGGCCTGCTGTAACAAAATACCATAGACTACTGGCTTAAATGACAGAAATGCATGGTGCACAGTTCTGGAGGCTAAAATTCCAAACGCAAGATGTCAGCAGGGCCATGATTCCTCTTCTGGGGAGAATCTGTTTCATACCTCTCTTCTGGCTTTCGGTGGGTAGCTGACAATTCATGGCATTTCTGGGCTTGTGGAAGCATAACTCAGTCTCTGCCTCCACCAGTCTCTCTTTTACTGTGTTCAAATTTCCTCTACCTATAAGGACCCCAGTCATATTGGATAAAGGCCCACCCTAATCCAGTTTAGCCTCATCTTAATAATATCTTTAAAGATATTATTATTCCCAATGAGGTCACATTCACTGGATTGGGGGTTAGAACTTGAATATATCTTTTTGGGGAATACAATTTAATCCATAACAAGCATAGATAGTTTTAAGAGGTAGATGAGTATAGCTATAGAATCCCACTAGGACACATAAGTATGTACACCAATATACTGAATATGCCCCCCAAAAGCAGTTAATGAATAAAGTAATAGCAAAGAAGTTGATATGTAATTTTAGGGTACATGAACTCTAAGTCTTCATCTTTCCTATATTCATATATTACCTATTTCACCATTCTCAGAAATTCTGAACTCTTGCTATTTATTTAGGATTTTACAGTACATTAATTTAGCTTTGAGCTAGCACTGGATGTATAAAAAGCAACTGAAAACAAAGCAAAAAAAAAAAAAAATTGTGCACTAATGATTAATGCCAAATCTAACTTTTCTTCTCTGGAGCATCTAGCTTCCAATATAGACCAAGTTACTTTTAATAGTCTCAGCTATGATTTTCCTTAATCATAAGTGATGAATAGTCAATTGCCTGAAATATAATATTATTATATTTAGAAAAAAAATCTCATGATTGTGATTCATGACACCTTGGATGTCAAGTCAGGTCATGCTGGGTAAGTTAATTTTGCAATGGTAAAGTTACAGATCTAAAATATGACAGCGCCATATGACTTAAAATAGGTAGGAAACAAAACTTCAGATGCAAGTCCCCAGGAGTTAATCACTGAATTTTTGAATGCTGAAATCAATGCTTTAGACATTTTTTGTTATTTTTCATGACTTCATATAGATTTAAAAATATCAGCTATCATAAACATTTGCCATACCACTGGTAACATACTAGAGTTCTCACACCAATTCTGAGTTAAAGGAAGAATTGAGTACAGGATGCCATTTTCCCAACAAAAACTATCAACATATAATAAGCATTTTTTTTCAAATCTAATAGTAGAAATGTACTCCCCCTGGCCCTTCCCTAATAAAATGCTTTGGTTAGCAGCCAAATCTCAACTTGATTTTTAAACTGACTACATGGAAGGAATCTTATTGGAGGCTTTTTCAAATTTGATTTTAAATTATCACTTATTTCATTTCCCAATTTTAAATTAAATTGTGAAATAATACAACAGCATAATAAACTATGTGACAGAAATTGTGACCAAGAGAGACAGAAATTACAGCCAACATCTGAGTAAGGTGGGACTGCTTGCTCAGTTACAGGACTCTTTCTGGGCTCTTTCAGTTGACATTGCCTTTTTGGTAATATATGTGGTGATATCTACATGTGCATAAATAAATACATATATATGGTGATATATATCTATTTATGGTGATATCTAAATACATATCTATCTACCCATCTAGAGAGAGAGAGTTTGAAATTTTGCCTCCTTTTGGATGTTTACAGGAGAGGGTACAACTTGAAAATCAAGTCATCCTACTTCTCCAAAAACTAATAAACAAAAGCAGTACACTTTGTGTTTAAGTTTTGGTGTTGTATTATTGACTCCATCAATAATTTATTTTTCACCTTGCATATATTACTTAATTTATATCTTGTTCTCTGTTTCAACATTTTATAAAATGAAATATTAATAACATCTCACTCTCAAGTTTTTAAGCATGAAATAATATGATGCCTAGAAAATGATTGGCAAATCTACATCTAACACAGAGTAGCACTCCAAAAATTATTTGCTGTTATTATTATTATACTCAAGAAAAAGCTTAATGAGATAGAAACTATTGTCCTATTTACTAAAATGAGATTTTTGCATCATTTTTAAATTATGTCATCTATCCATCAACTAAGCATTTAACGATAAAAGCATATTTAAATGAATACATTTTCAGAGTTAAGAAGGCTACTGAAATTTTTTAATGAAGATACCCACAATTATTTTAAATATCAATTAATGGTTGTGGGAAACTAGAAGAACTGAGAGTGAAATCTCTGAGTTTGGAATATGAAATGATAGGGGAACAGATGATCTTGGCTATAGCTAAAGGGTACAGTGAGGGGGTAATAGGAGTTTTAGCACAAAAAAAGCAGGATGGGTCCTTTAAAGTTTGATCAATTCCCTGATGATGATCATGGCAAACCATGTACAGGGCATATGTCAGAGGCAAGTCCTTTGGAGAGCTACACCACCACCCTTCGAATGGCTTCAAAACAACCCCTTCTACTCAATGGTGCACTGTCTTAGAAAATAACATCTTTATTACAGAGAAATCAAAATCACTTCACATGGCAGGACAGATAAGTACGTAGAACTGTGAAATACAGTGCTTCAAACATGAGATGACACTCTTATTCTCATTGTGTTGTCTTTGAAATTAACTGTGAGCTTAATACTTCAAAGATAATGTGATAATCAAATGGGCAAAGATACCAAGATAGCCTAAGCTATGAAATGCATTTCAGTAAAGAGAGCTAACGTCACCACATTCATTTCCCAAAGAGTTAATGGGGTATAAAAACATATGTTTCACATTCTTCCTTCCTACTTCACTTCAAGTTACCAAATTAACTCACGTATAAAAGGTATTTTCTCATTATATTTTAGTTATTTGTTTTTGTCTTCAAAATAAACAACTACTCTATGCAATTGTATTTAACATCTATCTATCCCATGAGTTAAGTATATGTATATGTACGCTACTTTTGCCATTTACAAACTTAACCTGAGTTTATTTCAATGAATTTGTAGAATTGAGTAAAAGATTGGGAAACAGTCCGATTGGGTCAGCTTTTCTTTCTTTCTTCTTTCTCACACAATTTGTTCATAATTGCCTTTTTTCTAATTTCTAAAAGAGATTACCAAGCATTAGAGATATCATATGTCTTTTAAAAGTTTTAAGAAAATAACCATGAGACTTAAGTGTGTTTGGGAAAAGAAACATCAGCATGACAAGAGCTTAGTGAGCCTGGGGGATAATATTAGGAGACTGAATCTGAGAAGTCAGCAGGAGGCGAGTTCAGGACTCTTCAAAATATTTGAATTTGTTCTTCCAAAAGAGGAAGTATATCATAAGGAAGTTCGGTGATTGATATGTCCTTTGATACAGCAAAGGGAGTGAAAGAACACTTTTAAGGACAATATGCACCTGTACTGCAAACTCTTGGAGGAACTCACCTGTATACAAAAAAGAGAAGATGAAAAATCTCATATCAGTGAATAGTGACAAAGAAGTTAGAACCACCAAAAAGCTATGACTTTTAGTCCATGCAAAAATATTTTTTTTAAAAGATAAAATCTATGTTTTTTTTAATTTAAAAGTCATAAAATAATTTAGAAAGCTGGCAAAAAAGAGAGGAAAACACCCATTTTCTCACCATTTTAACTAAACAAACTTGCATACAATTTTGTACCACATTTCCCACAAGAAACATAGTATAAAGAGTTTCAGTTTATAATATTCCTCATATATACTTTTAATGGTTACATATTATCCTCTCAAATGGATGTGCCAAAGTGTATTGTTGGGCTTAAAGTAGCTTCTGATTTTTTATTGCACATAACACATCCGTCAACATCTTCAAACATATGACCTTTTCATATTTTGCACTGCTTCTTTAGGATAGATTCCCAGAAAGAGTATTAACGGATCAGACAGTAAGAATATTTTTATAGTTTTTCTTCCTATATATTGCCAAATTGCTTTCCAAAAGGGCTGTGCCAATTTTAATTGCAATGAACAGTGTCTAAAAGCACCAGATTCACTGCATCCTTGCCAACATTGAACATGATTATTTTTAATTTTGTCATTTAGTAGATGAATGACTGTTCTCCGTATTGTTCATATCATTTATTTAGTGTAGTAGAACAGAAGATGGGAAAGGAGAATATCTGAAATTAAGGAAGAATTTGACAAAAGCTCCCTATTCTGGTAGCTATCCTTATGGCCAAGATGGTGAAATACATTGTGGAAGATCACCAAATGAGGTAAGTTCATATTAAGTTGCATACACAAAGCACACTGATAGATAACTGTAAACCTGGGCTGGAGTCTCTAGGGAGAGGCCTTCAAAATGAAATGATCTTTGGTCCAGTCCTATGCAGCACTATTAATCATGCAAATAAAGACAAGGAAGGCAAGATAATCAAATTTGAAAGTAAACATATACATATATATTTAAAAAGTAAACTAACACACATACATTTAAATGAGCAACTCCATTTCTAGGTTCTACAGATTTTTGCACATGTCAAATAATGTGTGCAAGATTATTCATTACAGTGTTCGTTCAGTTACCAAAAAGATTGGAAAGAAGATAATTGTTCATCAGGAGGTATTGGCTAGTAATAAATACATTAGGAATACCATGGAATTATAAATAATGAATGAGGAAGATCTTTATGTATTGACATGGGAAGTACTCTAAGACTGTTGAGTTTAAAAAACAGGGAGTAAACCGTTTATTTAATATGTTATCATTTGTAAAAAAAAAAAAATACTGGAGAAAAAAGAAAAAATGATGTTTTCATGTGTATAGGCAATCTCTGGAAATATGCCAAGAAACTAATAAGAGTAGTTACCTATTTGGGGGGATGAGAATTGGGTGTAGGGGAAAGGATATAGAAGAGAGGATTTTTACTGCTTATTTTTTAACCATATGTTTGCATTATCTATTCAAAAATTAAATACATTAAATACAAAAGAAATAACAAAATTAGCCCTATGCTATACCCTAGAATGGAACTAGCCGTCATATTGCACATTCCCATGATCTACAAGAAGGCTTCCTTTAAAGGGAATCAATAATCACCAAATTTCTTTTTCCTCTCCTTTTTGTTCCCAATAATTTTATTATTTACGCAACTGTAATTCATGAGATTATCAAAGTCAACCTGTGCAAATCTCAGTCAATATATCATATTAAACTGCTACTTGAAAGTATATTACAAGAATAATGTATTTATGCTTTCAAGAAGGATTCCACCCATTCCAACATTCCCTTTTGTTCTTTTTTGGAAGTTAAAATTTCTTCTGTAGGTATGAACCAAGAGAAAAATATATTCAAAATATTCAGCTATATTTGTTTTCTGATTTATATATAAAGCATAGTGTTCTGTTTTATTTATAATCAAATTTAATGACATCTTTACTTGTATTTAATAACTTGGCTGAACTATAGTTTACCTTTTTAAGATAAAATAGATTGTCTAAAATTAAGCTTGAGTTATTAAGAATTAGCAGTAAATGTGATGCGATACAAGCACATATTCATATATCAGATTATTGTCATTCTTTGTTTTAACTTCCTATCCCAAAAAATTTCATTTGAACCATAAAATGTAAATGAAATTAGGTTCTTTACTGGAAGCTATTTATGTTGAAACAAAGATTTGAAAAGCACAGTCCAAAATTACTTCTGAAAAGTTATCCAAGTGGGAAAATAGTCAAATATCACTTGATACATAGTAACTTAATATGGAAAATGGAATGTTGTACAATTAGCTCCTTCCCTACTAAAAATAAGTATATCAGTTCAATATTTTGCTTCCAATGTGGTTGTCTGGAAGCCAAAAAAACCCACTATTATTTCTCCAATTATTCTTTGTTTGTTTTAGTATAGATTTTTTTCTGATTATTAAAAAGTAATACCTGTTTCTTGCAAAAATATTTTAAATACTTAAAATACCCATAATCCCACTACTCCCAAAAATAAGTGTTAATATTTTATCTAATACTTCTAGTTTAAGTAAAAACAGGATCATTCTTCATATTAAATTTTGAATTCTCCTTTTTTCACTATTATTTCATCAGCATTTCCCAATGTTATTAGCTATATGATTTAAAAATCCTGATTTATGGTATGTACCATAATTTAACTGTTCTCCTATCTTTGACCAAATAGGTTATTTTCACTTTTAAACTACTACAAATGGCACTTTAATGCAATTGTGTGTATCTCTGGTTAAGTCCATGGAATTAATTCCTTGAAGTGGTGTTATTAAAACAAAGAAAACATTTTCAAGGCTCTTGGTCCACATAGTGGATCTTCTTTGTTTTTGCCTGTCCAACATTCATTTCACCTTCTGTAGTATAAGCCCTCTGATTTTCCTCAGTGTTGTCTTGGTTGGTCTGGCAATCAAGGCACCGAGTGATCCACTCATTAAGGCACAGGCATGAAAACCAAGCTAGGCCAACCACAGTCCCCACCCAGGAATTTGGGTTTGAAACAAATTCAAGCACAGACAGAAAGGAATGATTTTGATTCATCCCATTGAAATAGTTCCTCAGTTCCTCCCACTATCTCTGCAGCCATTCTGTTTCTTTCAATTCTGTAAACTACAAAAATACCTTTGCTTTTGTTGTGGATCTTATTCCTTAAATTTTCATGATTTCTGTGGCATGCAACCCAAAAATTCTGATAACAATTAACAGTCTTACCAGAAATGTAAGTCTGCAGTCTACCTCATCTTTATCATCTTCATCAACCTTTATAAACGAATCAAGCTTTACTAATAATCTTTGCTATTTTGATAAGTTAATGTTTTTTTTTATTTTTCATTTATTTAATCATTAAGTTGAAATTTTAAATGCCTATTGGCTTTTTGTAACTCCTTTTTATGAAAACTACCTAATTTGTTTCTTTGTCAATTTTTCTGTTGGTGGGATACTTATAATTCTTTTAAGAGAAAATGATAATGCCAGTTGTGCTGCAATTATGCACAAGATACTGGGGATATAATGAAAGGCTTTCCAAAAAGTATGTAATCTTTAGAGGGAGATGGATATAAACCGAGAATCAAAATACTTTGAGAAAATTCCTCTAATAATAGAAAACATTGGAAGAATTTTGTAAGAGTGAATACTAAACTGTTATTGGTCATTTGTGTTGAAAACATTTTCCTCAGGTTTTCTTTTTCTCCTGCTTTTTTTTTTTTTGCTTTCAATCATGGATTTCCCACCCCCCACTTTTTTTAGAGAAGTTGTTGGTTTACAGAACAATTATGCATAAAATACAGGATTCCCATATATCACTCCACCACCAACACCCTGCATTGGTGTGGAACATTCATTACAACTGATGATAGCACATTTTTATAATTGTACTATTAATTGAAGTCCATGGTTTGATTTAGAATTCACTGTTTGTGTCGTGTGGTTGCATGGGTTTTATTTTATTTTATTTTATTTTTTTTCTGTTACCAAATATACAATCTAACATTTTTAATTACACTTATGGCATGTTTTTTACTTAAAAGTTAATTTTTATAAGGTCAAATCTGTCCATTTCTCCATTATGTTTATGTTTGGGAAGTCTGTATTTTCTTTCTAGCTATTTTAGATATTTCTTTATATTAACTCTTTACTTTATATGACATTGATTTTGGAATATAGTGAGTTAAGGATTCTATACTGTCTCCAAATAATACTCAATTATCACAGTAGCATACACTGATCATCATTTTCTATTTCCACAGATTTGTGAATATTTCATATTATGCCCAATTTTCACATATTTTAAAGTCTGTATCTGAACTCTTTTATTGTCATCTATTGGGTTGTCTGCCTGTTAACCTACAGATTACAAAATGACAGTATTTGATATAGTATGTTATCTCTTTAAATTGCAACTTCCCCTCAAGGATGTCTTTGTTTTAAAAATATTTGCTATTATAACCTATATTATTCTATATAAACTTTAGAATCTCTGTAAATTTTATAACAATCTCTCTGGAATTTAATTATAATTTGTATATATGTAGGAAATAGATATGGCATATATATATATAACCTTGGCTATTTCTATCTTGGAAATTTCTCCACTTATTCACATTTATTCTAATTCCTTTTTAGTAAAGGTTTGAGCTTTAATATGTTGATTCCTGTGCTTAGGACATTTAAATTGTTACAATGAAAAGAAAGACAGCGAGCTAGAAGATAGAGATAGAGAGATACATAGAAACAACAAAGAGAAAAGAAAATCTGACTATTAGAAGCTGCCATGAAGTAGTTTCAGGAACTGATTTATTTTGTGCTTTAGTCAGCAAAGTTAGAAACTGAAGATTATCTTTTATTTCTTTGGATAAAGGGAATTAGGCCAAAATAAACACTAAAATAAGTTTATAAATTTTATAAGTTATTTGCTGCTTATAATAAAACATAGTATCTCTCAATGCCTGTAATTAGATAGCTGCCTTCACTTGGATAAATCATATATTACTCATATTCAATGTCATCTAAGTCCCCAAAGATCACAATTCAAGGAATCTCTGATATATTCACCATTTTGCAGACACTGAAACTAAAGTAGTGATGGGCTCTGATGCCTACTCACCAACACTGCACAGGTGGACACAGGACTGAGGAAGCCTTTCCGTTTATTCATACACTTTATGCAGGAAGCAGTGGCGTACTTTTGTACATTTAGTGCAATTCTTCTTGCCCAGAATCATTTAAAATTTACAACTACTTGCATACAATCAACCTCTACCTCTAGCAATTGTCCCTGACTGAGTGCTCAAGCCCTGACTGAGTCCTCCAATCCTCAAGAAGTCATCTTCAAGTATTGTCATTCAATGAGGAATCGATTCACCCTGCCTTGATGCCGTCTATAAATGTCATGAAAACATTTCATAGTCAAAGAACAAACAAAATGCTAACTACAATAACTCAAACCCACGTGCAATACGTCAGTTATAGCTCTTCAGTTACAAGTTTGCAGTTTAAGACAATGAAGTGTCTCTGAACTTCAAGTGCCTGTGGAAATTACTTTCTGATAGAATGTAGAAATAGTTTGTTGTTTTTTACTTATTTTCCTTTTCTTTTCCTTGAGGACCAAGGGAGGTACTAGTTGTTTAAAGCCCTCTCTCTATCCATGTAGGTCTCTCCTTTCTGCTCCTGCTTTTAATTTTTTTAAACATAATTTAGAGCAGTAGCGCTTAACCATTTTCTTAGCTATTTTTCTTCCTGATCCTGCAACATTTTAGAATAAGAAAAGCTTGCAAACAATTTGGCATTTCCTGGAGCACCTGAAACTCACCCATTGACCCTTTTGAAATCCACAGAGTTCTGAAAATAGTGAAACTTGTTTTAGAATATGTAGTAAATAAAAGGAACTTCATAGATATAAGGACTGAATTAAATGCATACATTTTACATATAAAGTTATCTCTAATGCTAAAAATATTATATGAGATCTCTGACTGCACACCAATTTATCATGTTTTAGTCTCAATATGACATTAATACAATATAATATTTTGTCAGATATTAAAATAATTACAAACTGGTAGATACAGTCATTTCTCCTTATATTACTACGACACAAAATGAAGCACTGTTTAATAGGCAACTGGCAGAGGGGTTAGTAGTTGACAATGTTTCTAGACCTGGCTCGGCTTTCCACTAACTTTGAAAATGTTAATTTGAAATAAATATGTTTAAGGATAGATGTTTGCCACTTTAGTTTCTCTGAAAATATTACTTGATTTTAAAGACTTTTTTAAAAGTAGATATCCTGTTATCTCATTTCTTGATCATCTTTGAATCCTTCCCTTTTGCCTTTAACCTCCACATCTTGTGCAGTGTTACTGATGCTTTTAGATACAGCTTCAGGAACAATAGAAGGTAGCTGTATTGGATTATAGTCATGATTACTTTCCAGTTCTTCGACTAATTTGAGTGTATTTGTGTTGCTGTGTAGGTGGATGTGTAATAGTTACAGAACTAATGAGATGAAAAGAGATTGGGTCATGGAATGGGAGCTTAGAAAAAAATGGGTTGGTAGAAGATAAATATTCTGTATAAGTTATTTACTTAGTTTTTATGATCTATTTCACTCCAATAGAATATAATAAACTTCATGAGGGCAGGGGTCTTTGATTTATTCTCCGATATATTCCAAGCAACTAGAACAGTGTCCTGAACATAGTAGGCTCACAGTACAATTTGTTAAATTTTAAAACCAGTATCATAATAATAGGTCACTAAAAAGAGAATGTTCTCTTGTGAAGTATATTCCTCATTCAGGATAGCTTGGTGAATTTTTTTCAAATGCAAGATGGTTACATAGCTTCTGAGAACCTTTCCAATCCTATATCCTGAAATACATATGTATTTGGTGAGGGGGGGGGTAGGAATGATTTACTGAACGAGTTGAGGTTTTTAATAGAAAATCAAATAATTTCCCTGAAATTGTTAGTTTAACGAAAAGAACGATTTCACTATTAATTAAATGAAAATAAATTACTATTCACAAAAAAAAAAACAACAACAAATCTCACTATCTTACCTATCCATGTACAATCTCTAAACATGACTATTTAACAAATTAGGTTGCATTTCATAAAATGAGTAATGGTATTTATTGTATTACTATTTTTTTAGATTTTTTATTTTTAAAGATGTCTTACAGTACATAAATGTTACATAAAAAATATAGGGGATTTCCATATGTCCCAACCCCTCCCACTCCCACACTTTCCCCCCATTAACAACATCTTTCATTAGTGTGGGACATTTGTTACAACTGATGAACACATATCGAAGCATTGCTACTAACTGTAGACTATAGTTTACATTATAGTTTACACTCTGCACTGCATAATTTTATAGATTATATATATTACTAGTCATAGTAAAAGTAGTTTTGTTGTGTTTTTTCTTAAAAGAAAAGTTACCCAGTGAATACTGAAATTAAAATCTGGTATAGGTCAAAAAGTAAATTTAGTGGCCTAAAGCCTTGTCAAGTTGACATTTACTGGAGTTACTAAAATTCATCCAAAAAAACATGGTAGTCTGTGCTCATGGGCTGCCCTGTAGCAAAACAAGTCAAAACTGAAGTGCATTTGCAGAACTGCAGAACTTGAATTTCTGGTATATACTAATAAACTAAGCGGCTACCACTACCCATTACCTCCCCTACACATACCACTCTCACACCAATACAACATCATTTCTGTTTTCAGTTACATATTTTTGCTACTGTTCTTAGCATAAAATTTATGCCCATGGACACATTTCCCTGCACTCAAATACCTTTTAACCTAGTAGTTTGAAAAATGGATTTAAATAACTGAAAAAATTATTTCCCAAAGTAAAAGCCCCCACCCCCACCCCACCCCCCAAAAAAAAGAACACCTTAAAATTAATGCAAAGGCTCTTATTCCATTTAAAGATCTGTGGCTTACCCCAATATATGATGTAGTGGATTTACAAGATACTACTTGGTGGGAATGTGGAAAACCACTTTCTAAGCCAAGTAACTATTTTTTTCCCTTTAAATCTCCATTCTTAGTACTGGCCATTATTGGTAACTCATTAATTTAAGCTTATTTTAAATTTTAGTTACTAATGCCTAACACATTTAAATTCTATCTGCTCATATCAACCCAAAGGGGAAAAATAAACAGTTTATCAGCTCATAGCACTGCATACATAAAACATAAAAGTAAAATAATTGCTTAATAGTTTAATAAACTTAATATAAATTTTGTATAGAAATATAACAACCACAACCCTACACTTTCTTTAATTATATTAGAAAACTCTGGACTTGTAAAGCAGATGTTATTTCGACTCTTAAGAAAACATTTAGCATCAGTTTTCTACTAACCCGAATGCGATTTCTAAATATCCAACTAAAACAGCACTAAAAATTACACTTACAGCTCATTAGCTAAGTGTTCAAAAATATGCCAACATCACTGAACAAAGAATTAACATCACTTCATTTGCCAGTAAACATTTGGTTATCTGCTAAAGAATACATTACTAAATTAGAAGGAAATGAAATCTTTACCCAAAAAAAAAAAAAAAAAAAATTGGAAAAACATGTCTGACATTTTGGACAGCTCCCTGCTGATATTCTACAATATTTCTGTTACCCTAATTTTTCCTGTGCTACCCAATCAAAAACGAACCCAACCAAAGCGGTTTCTGGGGTTTGGATTTTTTTGTTTGTTTTGCTTTGTCCCTGGGCAAAATATTCCTCCAATAAAAGAGGCTATGGGGATATATAACAGGGAAAGTGTTATCCTCAGTTCAGGATCTGCTCCCGATATTAAGCCAATTTTTATTTTACCAAAGATTCTAACTTGCAGGCTGGGAGCTGCCTTCTCTACCTCCATTTCCCACTGCAAAACAATCGCCTGAGTCAGCGACCAGAGCTTCTCCTCAGCCCGACCTGGGCGGGACTGGTCCGCAAAACCGAGGTATTTCAAGAACTTTCCCAAGCAGAGGCTGCTACGGAGACAACCGGCCACTACAAAACAATCCCGAAGACTAAGTTTGCGCGTCCAGCATGCGGATAGAGAAACCAGTGCACTGAGCTACGCTGATTCTGAATCGACCTGGCTGCACCATCCATTTGCAGCAGCGCACAAAATCCTCCTTCTGCGGAAGGGCTTGCAGAGCGGAGGAAAACTCTCAATGGCTTTACAAAATACAATAGATTAGAATAAAAGAAAATGAAATGAAAACAGCCTGAGCTGTGGAGGCAAGTGGGTACGGAAACCTGGTTACACTCAGTGGTTAACATGCTTTAGGTCTGGTTGCCCTGACCCCCGCTGGCCGGGAACTTTCTGAGGGTGGAGCCGCCCGGCAGCCCCGACTGCCCCGAGCGCACCAGACTGGTTCCGGCTGGGGAGGGCGCCGGGTCAAGGCGGCCGGGGGAGGTGGCGAGTCCACCTGGATGCGCCGCCATCGCGCACACGGGCCCCGCCCCGCCTCCGCCGCGCTGTCCGGTTGTGGACACCCGCGCCCCGAACAGGCGCGAGGCAGAAGGAGCCGCTGCCAGCTCCTGTCAGTGGGACTCTCTCCAACCTCAAACCTACGCATAGGAAAACTGTGGCAAGCCTTCTTGGAGAGGTTGCAAACACCAAAAAGTCTCCACTCCCGAAGCCTAGCGTTCTTCCCTTCTCTTTACTCCCCTTCTTCAGCGAGGCGGACCATTACTTCCCCCTCCCCTCCGAAGTCCCCGGCGCAAACTAGGACTTTGGGAGCCTCGGTGGACGCGCCTGACCCTGGCGCACCGAATCCACAGCAGTCTCTTGCCATTAAAGCAATAAAGTTCAATTTGCCCGGCCCTTTAGAAGCCATGGTGGACTTTCCCATGTGTAGCGGGCGCTTTCCTTCTAGCTGAACTAAAAGCATCCTATTCACTCCAACCCAGCCTAGATCCCTGAAGGACGTTGGTCCGCGAGAGGGGACCAGCCGCTCTCCCGGCGAAGTACCGGCACTCGCGCGCGCACACACATACACGACTGCCATGTCCGTGCTGTCAAAGTCTGTCAACGCGGAGGGGAGAACGCACCAGCAGGAGCGGCGCGGACGCGGGTATCAATCTCGCCGTGCGCCGCGACCTGCAGCCTGGGTCCCAAACATCCTTGCTAGTATGCTCGAGGCACTAGACGCCTGATAACCCCTCGAAATCACAATAGTGGTCCAGAGAACCACGCGAGCGCTGCCGGGCCGGACCTTACCCAAGGGACGCGTGGTCTCCGGCCACTCGGCTGGCCCGCGGGCCACGGGAACGCTGCAGCCGGGGTCCTGGAGGTGATGCTTCTCGGCTGCCGCTGCCCGGATCCCCCGCGCCAGCATCACTTCTCCCCCGCCTCCGCCTCCTCGTGCTCTACTCTCTCGACCGCCCCCTCCCCGGCGGCCGCCTGCAAGACTGGCAGCGCCGGCGGCGCGGCGTGCTGGGTAGCGGCGGCGGCGGCGTCCGCGCGAGCTAGCCCAGCTGCACTAGCCGGAGCCGCCTCGGCAGCACCGGGAGCACCCGAGCCGGGCTGCGCTTTCCTCGGCGATGGCTCTGGCCTCCGCGACAGACAACGCCCGGCAGCCAATCGCTGCCTCGCCCTGCGCGGCGCGGGGAGACCAATCAGAGCGGAAGGCCCAAGGTTTCCTCCGCCTTTGCTCAGCAGGCTTGTTTCCGGGAGAGGTGGTGATGCTGATGGGGTTTGGGATGGGGTGGGGGGAGAGAGGCGCGAGGTAGGGGGCTCTTTGCCCGGGAGCCTTAGGTGTGAAGAGTAAGCGGGACCCACAGAGGTGGGCCTGGAGCGCTTTCTGGCTGCAAAGAGCCCGCGGCTTGGCAGGAAAGGGCGCCCAGGGTGACTCTGTCCCAGATCCTCGGCCCGGCGGCTTAGCGTCTTGGCATCTATTTGTGGCAGTCGTGGGACCCGAGCCCGAAAGGCGCTTGCTGGAGAGCGAATGGCTGGAGGTTGTCGCCGCCTTTGACGGAATCACGCGAACAGTCACCAGACAGCGCCCCCGTCCTTCTCCCTTTGGCAGTTTTGGCAGCTGAAACGTGTGGTACTTCTTAGGTTCCGAACCTGTCCTCATAGTAATCAGCCCAGGATTGTGCCCGAGCTTTGAAACGGGCATATGGAGGAATGTTCTCAAAGTTGTAGGTGGGGTGAACCTTTCCTGTATTCCCCTCTAGCAAACTCCTACCCTTACCTTCTTCTACCAAAAAAAGCAAAGCACCTTAGAGAAGCAGTGGAGAAATATGGTTTAAGCTGGCAACCTAGTTTGTTTATTTCTTCTTTGGGGAATAAATTCTGAATGATACAATAGGTTTATATAAATGTGGGTTTTTTT